>OZ010789.1:266876966-266970966 GCA_963932465.1 Maratus speciosus
GTTTTCGTTTTTGTTCATTTCGTGCATTTTTGCTGCAACCCATTTTGATATAACGCGTATCTCGCTAAAAAAGCACTATAAGAAACAAATTGGTATTCTGTTTTGTTCTGCTATCTGTAAGGCTCCATACATACCAATTTCCTTTTTTTTAGCATTATTAATATACTTGAGAAAAATTTGTAAACATGTGTATCCTATAGGATACATCAGGTCTGAGGAGGTTAAAGTCTAAAGCGCCCTCTATCGACAATTTTTGAACTTAACCTTTTTGAAAATTTTTTGAAGAAAATCGTGATATAAAGAATGATTTTAGCGAAAACCGCAAATGAATCGACCCTTTTTTCCGTTTTTATCATTGTTTGAAGTTTTGGACCTTAAACTTTAATGGCCCCTAGGTCCTACAGAAGACGTTTGCGCCCAATGGTTTTCTATTTAATAATGTTTGTCTTCATGTCTACTATCACCTCTCAAAGTTTGTCGGTCTGGTAGTGAAACACGCTGTATATATATATGTATGTATATCTAGATCTACCCTATATATATAAAATCCTAATGAAACGACTGAATTGAAACGATTCTATGAAACGACTGATTAAACAACTGATTACGTTTCACGGCGATTTCTCCTAAAATATGGAATACTTTGCGATGAAAATAACACCAAAAATCCTTATTGATCCACAGATCTCAAAACTGGTATTAGAATTTTAAAATTGGAATTAGTTTTCGAAATATTAATTTTTTTCTAAGTTTAAATACTTTTTTCTAATGATGGCAACTCAAATTTTAATCATAACAGATATTTTTTTTCATATTTTAGAAAAGGTTATTTTAAATTAATTTGGCGACGAGTTTGGCCTCCCTTAAATGTATGCTAAGAAATGCATGTTACTTTTATTCATTATTCAATTTGTATTTCATTATCATTTTATTTAATGTAAAACTTTCATTTAAAATTGAAACCTTTAAAATAAATGGCTTTTACTTCATTCTTTTTTTTTAAACGAAACGAAAAGAAAAATATTAGGCACAGATGTCATATACGCAACGGAGTACGTAATTGGCGCCAAAATGGCGTTATTTTGCCTGACATGGTAACCCGGCTATTGTTGCTTATTTATTAATAAATGTTTATTTGAATTTATTTTCTTTTTATTTACAAAAAAATGTTATAAATTGTTTTGTTCTATAGTTATTAATTAAAATTTCCTTTATTTATTGTTATTTCATTTTAAATATAACAGAAAATAATTTAAAAATACATATGTAAAAGGTATTTGAAAACGAGGTTTTCGCCAAATTGTCGTAAAAAAAAAAAATCACGTCAAACCCGGTGCGTATGTGACAATGCAACAAATCATGAGATTTAATTTCCACTTCAAAGCAACGTTTTAATGTTATTACTTCTCCCGTCGACCTATTTCGCCAAATTATACAAATTGACACATTTTTTTTTATTTTAAATAACAAAAGAACAAATAAATTAGTATAACATTAATAAAAATACAAATAAAACGTTGAAATAAAAACCACTTGATGGCGTGAACATACGTAACTTCCTTAAAGTCAAGTGAATGTGACATTTACGATCAACCATTATTGGCATTTAATCTTATAGTTTGGCGACAGATTTTTGGTCGATGGGATAACCAAGTAGCACCGTTTTAATTTACCACTCGAAAAAAAATAAAAAATGCTAACTGGCGAGTTAAAAAAAGGCTATTGGCGAGATTTTCACCCGGCTAACATAAAAGTACCAGGAATTCTTTGCGATCATGGCAACTTTTATGTAGTTTTATTTGAAAAAATAATTTTGATTCTTTAATCAAAATGGAAACCTTTCTTGTGAAAAGCGAAGGAATCAGCCCGTTGTTTATGGCAGTTACATGACTTGGACTATTATAATATAAACGAAATAATGGCGATAGAATAATATTCGGCGACTTACCACACCTGTGGCTGGCTAACATTAAAGTACCAAAATGGCCGCCTGGAATATAAAAAGCGAAAGGATCCGCCTGGAGCTGTTGATGATAGTCACATGACTTAGGCGAGATTGTTTTCAATTCTAAAAACAGCGCAATGAATAATATTTCCTAACGATTAAAAATTTATTTTCACGTGACTATTAAAAACAGAAAAAAACCCTTTAAAATTACTATTAAATGAGTACGTGTTAAAAGCAGGAAAATATTGAAAATTATGTCTTGAAAATTGTATTTACACGTGAATATTAAAAGGGAAAGGAAACTTTAAAATAATAAATACATTAATATGCGTTTAACCCTTTCACGGACAAGGCACTTCTATTCGTAAAATCTTGAAATCAGTGAATGGCACCAGAATTTACAAACAAATTTCGAAATACAAAAATGCTTCTGTTCACTTACTTACTTGGGACACCCAACCAGGACGCCAACCGCGAGGTTAATGGAATTAATGTCCTGGCGGGAAAAAAGAACGCACCACTATCCAGCTCTACCACAGCCCGAACGGACCCGAACAACGGCAACATTAGAACTTACTAAAGTGAAGCAATGGCATATTCAAATATGCTAATAAATAAAAACTCGCTATGTTACAAAAAAAAAAAAAATACAAAATACAAAATACAAAATACGCATGTTTAAGGTAGCCATGCAACAAAATAACAAAAAATGATGGTTTACAGGAATGGTTACAGATGGTTTACAGGTTACGATCATCAACTAAAATATAGACCAAATAACATTAAAACAGGATTGCCAACACGGCCTGAAATGTTTATAGGTGACCTACAACTTATGAAGAACTTCATAAAAAGAACACTGAAGTACACTGAAATGACAACATACTGTAAGGCAAGCATCAATGTTCAAGGTCCATATCACAATGGGATTAAGTATATGAAATGCCCAAAGCACCACAGAACAGAGAGAGAGACACATTGTAAATTAAAGTCACTTGAAATGCTGGTACTTCTCAGACATTAAATATGTTGACTTTTCCAAAATGTTCCTCAACAAGATATATATTTGTATCAAAGTTATTGAAAATCAAGCTCAGTGTTCAATTGAATTGCTCAGTGTTCAATTGCACATGCTACATTGAATCAAAAGACAATGTTCTCAATTTCTAACGCAATTCTAGCTAATTACAGCCTCAGAATTTATACCTAATAAACGACTGTTCACTTACTTAATAAAAGGGAAAATTTCATCCCAATATTCTGGTGCTAATGTGGCATTTAAGAATTAAAATTAAGTGGTCCAAAAATGAACCACCGCCCTTGAAGGGGTTAAACCAACAAATTTTAGTTATTGTAGTAAATTGTATTATGTCAATCGTTTTATATAGCTGTTAAAAAATTCCGAGAGACAAAGACTCTGTTTACTTAATTAATTTTATTTTAGCTCCTTTTCAAATGTTTAACTGATCTTCTTTAACCAAAACGAAAACAACCATTGGATGTCTTAACAACACCTGATTTTACCTTAATTTTTTGCAATCAAAGGGAATTGAATGGAAACCCGTTTACAGTGAGATGGCTGCAGGTTTTTTCAGTATAATTTAATCTTCTCTAATCTTTTTAAAACCGATCAGATTAGCGTGCTTTTAGATTCTGCAGTGTCTGAACGAGGGTTGGCGAGCGTAGCTTGCAGGGGGCTGGGCCCCCTAGTATATATATACTAGTATTAAAAAATGCTCTAAGGAGCACCAAAAAAGGCTAATATGTTTTTAAGTATGAAAAAGGGTTTGACAAGTGCTTCTAATTGAGCATGAAAAGGGACAAGGGGTACCTTCTTGGCTGCAGCTCACTGTCAATGCCAACTTTGAAAAAATCATATTTGCGCTTATTCCATATAAAAAAAAATTCGCAGTACTTTAGTAAAACTTTCCGTCGTGCTTTACATGTTAACTGCACTGTTCCACTATTGTACTGCACATGCATCTGCAATGCAACTTTGTACAGTGCACTGTGTACCATTATTTCTCTACAAATTATACTACACTGTACATTCCTATTATGCATTTGAACCTCAGTGCATACTCACATTGTGCTTTTGTACTTCCGTATTAAAGGTGTATGCGTCTAACGTTAGTTTATAATTTACATATGCACTGTTGTACTGCATAGTACATCTTACAGCCATATCCACTTGGATATAATTTCAACAATCAATGAATGCATTATATTGTTATGTGTGCAATTGTGGAATTATTCCTGTGCAGAGTGCTGCAACAGTCTACACTGCACTACAAATCAGTTTTATGTACAGTTCTACACTGCGGGCGTGCTTGGTGGCACTGCATGAATATGTGATACGCCGCAGGAACTAAGATTTTTGGTACTATGTCGCCTTGCATTCATATTTAATCAGGCTGCGTCTTTACTGGCTGTGTCTTTACACTACACATTTTTATCGTAACTGTGGCTGATTTTTTTTTTTATATGGAATAAGCACAAATATGATTTTTTCAAAGTTGGCATTGACAGTGAGCTGCAGCCAAGAAGGTACCCCTTGTCCCTTTTCATGCTCAATTAGAAGCACTTGTCAAACCCTTTTTCATACTTAAAAATATATTAGCCTTTTTTGGTGCTCCTTAGAGCATTTTTTAATACTAGTCATTTAAATTTTTTGATAATTATATATTGAATATATAAATAAACCTGAGTTGCTTTTAAATATTCCCAATACTTTTATCTTATTTCGCACAATAACGCACTAGTTAACCCAGTAATGCACACTGTTTAAAGAGGTTCAAAGTTTTTAAATCATATTCAAGTTATTTTTATTCATAATTTAATTTACTTGGGCTCCCTTAAATATAATTAATATAATTCCTTAAACTGATATTAGTTTTTGTTGCATTAAAATATCTCAATTTGTTGATTCTCTCTAAACAAGTAAACCCTATTGGTTTACAATGGGAGTCTATAGGTATTTGGCGATATATCGCCAAGTTGGCGATAAACTTGGCGTTATTTGGTGACAGAGCAGGGTCCAGCCTATGGTAAACCCACCAATAGGTATGGAGATGCATTAAATGCTCTTCTATAAACAATGAGATACGTTTCATTCGAGCGTTGCCATTAAACAAGTAACAAATAATCGTGATTTCTGTGACACATACGATAGCGTAATACATATATAGATTATCGCGGAAATCGAAGGCACATCGTATTGCTAAGCTAGATCGGTTATACTAACGTCGCTCATGTTTTGCTACAATTTCTTTTATTGAACAGTAATTCGCTTAAGCTTCTTACTACTGCTATCACTAAGCACTTTTTCATTCTTAGAAGTCATAATGAGAGCTAATATTAGCGCAAATCTGAGTAAAAGTAAAACAAAAAGTTAATTTTTTTAGAGTATTAAAGGTACACAAAGCACTCTGATATGCACAACTTACTCCAAACTTGACTAATAACAACAGTTATGTGAAGGTTGCCAACTGAACTATTCGGCAGCCTTGGTCGTGAAACGAGCTTTTGCACGCCAACCGAGTCAAATTTTGATCATCGAAGTTGGACATAAACCGAACTGGTCGTAAACAGAGGTGGTCGTGAACCGAGGTTCCGCTTATATTTTGAACTACAAGTTTGCAAATACGGCATTATTTACATATTCAGTGGCAATGATCATTAAGCATCTTGGCGATTTTGGCGATGAAACTCACCGATTTCAAAGTAACGTTCCGAAGTGTACTTGAACCGCCACAAATGTCATATGAACATCACGTTGACGCGATTTTTTTTCTGACGCCAATGTCATATACGCACCGAGGTACTTAACTGGCGCCAAAATTTTGTGATTTTGCTTGGTATGGTAACCCGAATGTTGTTGTTTATTTATTAATAAATTGTTTATTTACTTTTATTTTCTTTTTAAAAATTACATAAATTGTTTTGTTCTATTGTTATTAATTGAATTTTTATAAATTTATTGTTAATCCCTTTTTAAAAATATATATGTAACTGGTATTCGAAAACGAGGTTTTCGCCAAATTGGCGTCAGACAAAATATCGTGCGAACGTGGTGCGTATATGACATCTGTACCATACTTGGTACAACTTGATTATCCTGTCGACCAAAAAATTATCGCCAAACTATAAGATTAAATGACAATAATGGATCATTGTAAATGTTACATTCACTTGACATTAAACATTATACACGTGTTTGTCACGTCATCATGTGATTTTTAATTCAAGTTTTAGCACAGATGTCATATACGCATATTGGCGCGATTTTTTTTTTGACGCCGCCAATGTCATATACGCACCGGGTACTTAACTGGCGCCAAAGTGTCGTTATTTTACTTGCTATGGTAACCCGGATATAGATGATATATTAACGATGATTTCGCCAAATTGGCGACGGAAAAATCGCGTCAATATGGAGCGTATATGACATCTGTGCCAAAGTTTTTATTAGTATTTTTATTAATGTTTTACTTATTTATTTATTCTTCCATTATTTAAAATAAAAATTATGTCAGTTTGCATCATTTGGCGAATAGTTTGGCGAAATTGGTCGACGGGATAATCAAGTAGTATCGTATATTTTTGCTGTACATTTTCGACAATATCTCAAGAAAAAGTACCTAGAATTAAACGAAAACCTAATTATTTAAGGCACAGATGTCATATACACAACGGGTTTGGCGTGGGGTATTTTTCTGACGCCAATTTAACGAAAATCGCGTTTTCGAATAGCAGTTACAGATATATATTTAAATTAATTTCTATTATTTTAAAAAGGAAATAACATTAAATAACGAAAAGTTTAATTAATAACTATCGAACAAAACAATTTATATAATTATAAAAAATAAAATAAAAGTAAATAAAAAAGTCCTTCCGGCCAGTGCCGGGAGGAAGAGGTAGCTTTCATAATCCTTATTTAAAAAAAGCCAACTTATATCATGCAAACACACGAAGCTCAATTTAGTGGAAACCGAATATAAATGAATGAGAATTTCGCGAAATTAGTCAGCTTTATCCAAGCTGCTTTTCTTTAAAGTAACTTATATTTGGCTGCCAAATTCGGCAATTTCTTAAAGTGCCTGTCATTTTAAGACAACATGGTGGATGAGGCTAAGCAGTGAACTTGGTCGAGACCTTAGTAATTGCTGTGCACATGCTCACTCACATCGGAATCGGTTAATATATAGGAGTGCTGTCGCATGCAAAAAATCAGATTTTTCAAAATGTCACCCACAATAGAAATTGAAACTGCTATATCTGAGCCATTTTTTAAGGTAAAGACAAACAAAAAATGCTCCTGAATCCTTATATCAAGATCAAATACTTAAGAAAGAAACCTTTTTCAATTTCTAATTTTTTTGCACCTCACTTTAAATATATATATATATATTAATTTAATGGCCGCCATTTTGAAACAAGATGGCTAATGAATCTGGCCAGCGAACTTGGTCGAGGTGTTGATGTATACTATCCACATGCCTTCTTACATCGAAATAGGCGAATACGTGTGTTATCGCGTGACAAATACAAGATCGTTTCAAAATGTTAGCCATGCTAGAAATTCAAAGTGCTATAAATCAACCATTTTTTAAGATATCAACAAAAGAACAAATTTTCAGAAACAAAAACTGCTCCGGAATCTTTGTATCAAGGCCAAACACATAAAAAAAATCTTTTTCATTTTCCAATTTTTTAATACCTCTTTTTGAATTTTAAATTTAATTTTTTTTAAATGGCAACCCTTTTGAAACAAGATGGCGAATGAAGCTGGCCAACGAACTCGGTCGAGACATTGGTATGTACTATGTACAGACCAAGTTACATCCAAATAGGTTCATAAATACGCCTGTTATCGCGTGACAAAAATCAGGTCGTTTTAAAATGTCAGCCACAAGAGAAATTCAAAATGCTATTACTCAGCCATTTTTTTTTTAGATATAGACGAAAGAAAAACTGTTCAGGAATCTTTGTATTAAGGTCAAACACATACAAAAAAAAATCTTTTTCATTTTACAATTTTTTGGTATCTCATTTAAATTTTTTTATTTTTTAATTTCTTTAAATGGCCGCCATTTAGAAACAAGATGGCGGATGAAGCTGGCCAACGAACTCGGTCGAGATATTTGTATGTACTATGTACACACCAAGGTACATCCAAGTCGGTTCATAAATACGCCTGTTATTACGTGAGAAAAATCAGGACGTTTCAAAATGTCAGCCACGCTAGAAATTCAAAATGCTATAACTCAGCCATTTCTTAAGATATAGACGAAACAAAAACTGCTCCCGAATCTTTTTATCAAGGTCAAATACATAAGAAGAAAATATTTTTTCAATTTTCAATTTTTGGTACCACATTTCAAATTTAAATTTTTCTTAAAAATTTAAATGGCCGCCATTTTTAAACAAGATGGCTGGTGAAGCTGGCCAACGAACCCGGTCGAGACATTGGTATGTACTATGTATAAACGAAGTTACATCCAAATCGGTTCATAAATACGCCTTTTATCGCGTGACAAAATTCAGGACGTTTCAAAATGTCAGCCACGCTAGAAATTCAAAATGCTATAACTCAGCCATTTTTTAAGATATAGACGAAACAAAAACTGCTCCGAAATCTTTGTATAAAGGTCAAATACATAAGAAAAGAATATTTTTCCATTTTCAATTTTTTGGTACCACATTTCAAATTTTAAATTTTTAAATTTTTTTTAAATGGCCGCCATTTTGAAACAAAATGGCGGATGAAGCTGGCCAACGAACTCGGTCGAGAGATTGGTATGTACTATATACACACCGAATTACATCCAAATCGGTTCATAAATACGCCTTTTATCGCGTGACAAAATTCAGGACGTTTCAAAATGTCAGCCACGCTAGAAATTCAAAATGCTATAACTCAGCCATTTTTTAAGATATGGACGAAACAAAAACTGCTCCGGAATCTTTGTATAAAGGTCAAATACATAAGAAAAAAATGTTTTTCCATTTTTAATTTTTTGGTACCACATTTCAAGTTTTAAATTTTTTTTAAAATTTTAAATGGCCGCCATTTTGAAACAAAACGGCGGATGAAGCTGGCCAACGAACTCGGTCGAGACATTGGTATGTACTATGTACACACCGAATTTCATTGAAATCGGTTCATAATTACGGGAGTTACAGTGTGACATAGGTCAGATATATATATATATATATCAATTTTGAACGGAGGGTGGTTTCGGGGTCTGGGGGTCATGATCGATGAAAATATACCAAAATTTTTTGAAATCGCTTTCCTCCGAACGGCTGCAATAGGTAGCTTTTTGTAAAGAAAGCTACCTAAAAATAATTGATAAATAGACAACAATAGCTCAGTTTCCGTATCAGGCAAAATAACGCCATTATCGAGCCAGTTATGTACACTGGTGCGTATACGACATCTCTTACTCATTTAAAATAGATGGAATTTGTTTTTTTAAGGTATGCTTAGTATGTGAAGTATTTATATTACTGCATATCTGTCGCTTGTGTAAGTCACGATGTTATGATGATAATTAAAAAAAACTTACATTTACCTCCTGAACAGAAGCTTTGGATTTACCTTGTTTTTTTTCCTATTAATTCATTTGTGCTCCATTATGTCTATTACTGCAGTTCCAAAATATTAATCAAGAAAGTTTATATATATATTTATGAAAATTATGCGTTATCTGTTTAGGTTGACGTCGGTTTCAAAAGTACAAAAATCTATCAGTTGAATTTCAATTTTTATTGACTAATAAAAACAAAAGTACACGTGTTATCCTTTTTTAAAAAATTATTGTACTGCTTTTTAGAGAGTGGCAACACGAAAGAAATTATTGAATTAGAAAATTAAAAATGAAAAGGAGAGATTTTATAATTTTATGGAGACATTATAAAAGACAAATTCGATTTTCTCGGCGACCGTCAAACATACAAAGATGAGAAAAAAACCTATTCTACGTTTTAACAAGAGGATCAAAATAAAACAAAAACGAAGTTAATCCACCCACTGGAACGTTAGCTACACTTTGTTGAATTTTGTGTCTTCATTTTTTCGTTTAAGATTAAATAAAAAACTACTGAAAGCTACAGTAATTTTTTAAATGCTATCAGTTTATTCATCTCGTCGAGTTCTATCTTTCAAAAGAAAAATCATTATCGTATGTCAACTGGTTCGCCAGAAATTTAAGAAAGTCGTTTGCATTTTCTATTTCTTAATCATATTATAGCTTAACGCTGCCGCGTTTGCTATGATAAAGGTTAATGTGTACATCTTAAAACAAAAATGTACAAACAATATATTTACATAGTATTACATCTACAGAAAAATGTCATTAAAAAATCTGGAAAATTATAAATTAAAAAAAAAAATTAATTATAAAAAAAATTGTATGCAAAATTATTACTTATCCACCAGTAGCATTCAAGTAATAAAAGAAGCAACCCCAAATGTTGAAGATTGCAACAATCATATCGAAACATTTATCGCCAAAAAAACTAGAATAGGATATGGAACTCTTCCCTTAATAATTTTCCTTGACCGTTTCATTTTTTAAACGTAACGGTTATACTTTTGAAATTTTAGCTCTTATTTAATTTTTTTACAAGGTTTTAGTACAAATAAATATTATTCAGCCTTTTTTTTATGAAGTCCACTCCACTGTTATATTTTTCAATGACAGTCTGTCCAGGCAATGCCGGGCGGCTCAGTTAGTAATAATAATAATTTATATATATATATATATATATTATGCTATCATACGTGGCACAGAAATCGCGATTATTTGTTAATTGTTTAATGACAAATCCCGAATGAAACGCATCTCATTGGTTATTGAACAGCATAGCATTTAATGCATCTCCATATCTATAAGGAGGGTTGCCATTGGGGGGCCCTGTTCTGACGGCAAATGCCACCAAGTTTATCGCCAACTTGACAATATATAGCCAAATTTGGCGACCAAAATTAGTCGCCAAAAGGGACGCTAACTTGTCGATATCTCTAATATTTCGCCAAATTCCCATAGACTTCTATTGTAAACATGTAAACCAATAGGGTTTACTTGCTTACAGAAAATCAACAAATTGAGATATTTTAATGCAACAAAAACTAATATTAGCTTAAGGGATTATATTAATTATATTTAAGCGAGTCCAAGTAAATTAAATTATGAATAAAAGTAACATGATTCAATGTTTAGCACGCTTTCCCAAACATAAATTTTAAGGGAGACCAAACTAGTCGCCAAAGTCGGCTAGTAATCTTTGAAATGATAGTAAGTTTCATGATCTAACAGTATTAGTGAATCATGCTTTGGCAACATGTTGTGCCCCAATAGTAATTTACTTTTTTTTTCTATTTTTAATAATGCACTTGTATAAAATTTCAATATGAGTAAAAAAAAAAAAAAAAAAATGAATAGCCAATTTTTTGAATTTTTGATTAATAATCTTCGCTTTAAGTTAAAAATAAACTTAACTAAAAAGATGTGGATTTGACTGTTTATAAAACAAACCTGTGTTGAATTTCGTCTTACTTCATAACAAAAAGGATCAGGTAGATGAGGGCCTTCGAGATGGCGATGGCGCTGTGTGCTTTTTTGTACCGAGCCTGATTCTAGTACCTGAAAGTCATGTGATCCTAGCGGCCTATGGGAAAACGAGCTTTCATTAATCACGATGTTAAAATTGCACGAAAAAGTAAAGCAGTCAAAGTTTGTAAATTATCTAGCTTCGTTAATGAGTTTAATATTACATTACTCAGGTTTTTTTTAATGGTAGTATTTTGTTAGTATAGTAAATAAACAAATAAAATATAAATTTGTTTAGGAATTTCATGGGAATCTTTCTGGACGATTACCATGTTGTACCATATAAAGTATTGGATTATTATGTAAGGTATCTGTGCATTTGGGATCCAAAAGCGTTTTTCATTTTTTGATAAATATATTACATCTTAAATTACAATCGAATGCTATCTTATGATGATCTTTCTCCGACTTACGTGTGCAGAAAATCAGCACGAAACTTAAAAAAATTAAGTGCTTTTATCGAAAATAAAGAAAAACTCTTCTATTTCTATGTTTCTTAATAAGAGTATTTTTAAATTTCGGGCATTTAAGAATAAAAAGGACTTTGTGACTTCTCTAAAAGTAGCCAGCTTGGATTTGTGAACAACTGTAATGCTATATTGGCAGTTAAAGTGATTTCCCAGGGTCTACTAAGGTCACGTGATTTTTCAGTTCCCGGGCCTGTTATGAAGATCTATCCTAGTTTTAGCCAGATTTCCGTCAGGGTTCGTAAATATCATGATATTTTCGAAAGTACCAGAAATATCCAAAATAAAAAAATCAAATCTTAACTAACTTTATGTTCTCAAACTTTCGATCGAGTAACCCCAGCTTTGCAGGCAAATCTGGTGGACCTGCACTTGAAGGGGTGGATATGAAATGATAATAAAAGAAATTACCTGTTATAAACATTAATGTTTGTGAAATCAATTTAATAAAGTAGAAGTGGATTAACATGTTTATTTTTAGATAAGTACTTAAAACCGTAAATCACAATAAACTATCACTATGACAATTATTGGGCTCATAAAATCAAACTAGAGTTAAAATGAACATTAAATGAATACTTAAAACCATAAATAGTGATTTATTTTTCCAAATATGACATTTGATTATATCTAGGCTATAAATTCTAATAACTTTTCCTCAAATTTGACAGTATTATTAGATTTCTGATTACATATAAGTTATAAATTATAATCAGTGTCAAAATAAGCATTTGATAGGTCATAAATCATAATTAGCTTTCTTCTAGCTGACATTTATTAAAACATCAATAGCCATTATGTGGGGATATTACCGTTGGTGGTGAAATCAGGCTTGAGTCAAGCCTGTTCCCCACTTATTGAAGAACATTGAGCGAATCAAATTAGATGGTTCGTCCCAGATTGACACCTTCGCTCTCTGCTGGAAAATATTCTAAATTCATAACAAAACTCATGTGCTCATCCGAAGAGCTCAGAGTTTTTTAGAGATTTGAGCATCCTCTAATACTTGCATCATGTGATTTAAAATAAAAATGGTGTCTCGGACCCTCTGGCGGACTCCACGAATGTTATGTAACGTGGATTGAAAAAATTAAAGAAAATTATTTCAAAGATCGAGGTCCCGAGTCAAATTATTCAAATACTCCTGCACTCCAGAAGTTGTGACGGGAAAGAGACCACGGAATCTGTCACGACTGCATCCTACACGAAGTAGAAGGAAATACAAGCGGATTCCTTTCATATATATATATGTAAGGAAATCCGGCTCCCTGGATTGGTCATCTGTCGCGGTTTCGAACGATGCCGGGCCCGTGGATGCAGGGGCGCGGACCAAAGACGGGTCCGTGGCTAGGTCGGATCGCTTCCTCTGAGTTCCTAGCATATTCCTGTAGTCGCAGGCTGTGAGTGCTATCGGGGAGCTAATAAAAGTCTGAGATAAAGTGCTTGGCTGCTTAAAGGAAGACACAGTGTTTTCGGGGACCTGATTTATTGGTCTTAGTTACATCCTTTTTGAGAAATCAGGCCCCTTTGGCATGGGAGTGGAGTCTCGCTGATTTCCGAGATGACTTCGACTATCGCAAAGCAACACCTCGAGAGCAAAGTGGCGTGAACTTATCACATGATTTAGATGGTAAAAACTTCTCTCCAGAGACCCGTGCAGTGGTATAAGTATGAGGTATTTTGCATTATTTCTGCTAGATATCCTCGCCATCAAAAGAGGCGTCAGTGTTGATTTCAGGGGGTGGCCCGGGGGGGAATGTCCCCCCCGGAGCAATGAGATGTCCCCCCCCGGAAGATTTGAGATTTTGTGTTTTCAATGGTCAAAAAGTGCAATGTCCCCCCCGGAACTCTATAATGTCCCTCCCGGGGCCACAGAAATCCCTCCCGGAGAAACGTATCTGAATTCAACACTGAGAGGCGTATTCAATTGGCTGCGAGCTGAATGATTGATTGCCCAGGGCAAGGTGTTGGCTCAAATTTGGCCGACGGGATGCCGAGAGACTTTAACCCTTAATTGCATAGTGATGTAAATTTCCATCACCTTTTTATTTAATTTTTAATACATAAATTAAGTTCTTACAACCTCTATATTTATATAGAAATATTAATCCTCTGAAAATTACAAAAATATGCTACTAAATAAAGTTAAAAATATATCTTAAGATTTCTAGTGTCTAATCCTTAATATAAAAATAAAAAACACAATTCTAAAAGAATAATTCATGCAATTAAGGGTTAATATTGCGTTTATCTCATCAAAAAGTATTCTTATGAAACGTGACAAAACGATCATTTAAAGTTATAAGATTCGATGCGGAAAAACAACTTAACAGGGTCAACGGCAGCTTCAATCAATTGAGACACAATTACTAAAGCATTTAAAAAGTTTTAATTTTAATTTCTAAATTTAAATTTCTATTTTCTAAAACAGGGATTTCAAATTTTAAAAGGGCCAAAAAGGGATTTTACATTTTAAAAAGGGACTTTGCTTTTATCGTTTCATGTATATGACATTTTCAAAATAGTGAACTTACTGCTAATATTAAGTATTTTCAAGCATAATACAAATTAGAAACTAAAACATACTACACCTAACATGAAAAATTTATAGAACACTATTCTAAAAATGTATTTTTCTTTTTCATCACGTAGAACAAAACTGAAGATCAGCTGTTTGAAAACACAAACAATTTGCCTAAGCAAACAAACTATAGGATTCAGTATCAACTATCAAGTATAAAGAAAAAAATATTGTTTTATAAAACAAAATTTTAAATACAAAAGAAAAATTTGAACATAAATGTAAGCTTGTTATTCTTTCTTATTCCGTAACATGTTTTGCAGTTTAAATTCAACTAAACCAAAATGAGAAAATATTCTTTTCATGAAGCTGTAAATAACTGATTATATAAATAAGACAATTTACATTTCAGTGGCTGGCCAATTAGTCATGTCCCACATAATTATTACTTCTAATTTTAAAAATAAAGCTCATAAAAGATACTTTCTTCTTTGGCCCAAAACAAAAATCTTTGTCTACAGAATCAACAGTCAATAACAGTTGAAAATTTCATTTACATTTGTTTTGACTGAAAATATCAAAAATGTCTTGCACAGTGATAGTTTGAAAATTAATATTGCCCGACATCTTGAATCTTCTTTTATTTATTTATATTTTTTACTTTATATATATTTATATATTTACACACACAGTAGAATAGTTTAGACATTTAAATTTCAGAGATATTTAACAATATTCAATGAGTTAAGTGATGTATTTTCCCAAGTTCGAATAGTTGGTTTTTCTTAAATAAATAAATTCAAAAAGCAATGATGACAAAATTAATGATTTATTATTAGATCTATGAATCACAGAGGAAATAAATAAATTCGAAAAACAATGATGACAAAATTAATGATTTATTATTAGATGTATGAATTACAGAGGCATCTACAATATGCCTAAAATGTTTCCTTCGATCCAATATATAATATTTATATGAATAAATACACATAAAGTAATGAATATTATTCATATTATCCTAGAAATACTAGGGTATTAAGGATGCCTACTTAAATGCATTTTCTCACGAAATTATTGTCTGCTCGAATTTCTAATAAAATATTTTCACTCCCCTCTTAACCCTTTGAAGGGCGGTGCGGTGGCCACGCGGCGCGATCACCTAATTTTAATTCCAAAACTGACAAACGGTACCAAGAATATTTTACTAAAATTTTCCTTTTATATTGAAAGTGTAGGAAGGCAGATTTTTATTTCCTAAAAAAATCGTTTGTAAATTCCTGGTGTCAGTCAGTTATTTCATCATTCTACGAACAGAATTTTTCTGCCCCTGAAAGGGTTAAACTCCTTTGGTCAGCAGCATAATAAGTAATCCAATTAGGGGCACAGTCCACAAAAAAGTTTACACCACTCTAAAATTTCTTTAATTACTGGTTTCGTGCGTCAGCTCATAAGCAAAACGGGCCATTTCTTTGACTAGGTCCCAGAAGGTTGGTTTTAAAAACGACCTTTCTCAAACCAGATCTAATATCGGTCTTCTCTCATAATTTTTTTTTCAATCTCTCTTAATTTTTTGTTTACAACCCCCCTCTTTTCCTATAGGAGATTATCTTCGTCCTATAGAAAATAGTGCGACTACATTCAGACATTTGCTTACCGTCCGTTGCGATATTTCCTAACGTAATCATATTATCATTTTATAGTAATGCTTGGAACTATGGTGATCTGGAACATCGATATAGACCCCTTCATAATCCCTTTTATGGGGAAAACTGAAACTAGTGTTACTGACATCATACAATTTTATAGTTTATTTGCTATGCCCACTAACAAATATCAATACTCACAAGACATATTTATTGCTGTTCAAATCACTTCCGTTGAAATACCACCAGATGCACAGATTTTCTAATCCCCTCTTTTTGAAAATTCTTTATTTACTGACTTAACACATGACTTAGACACATTTATTGCGTATTTCGATATTCTGCAAATTCTGCTACGAAAGCTTTCACAAACCATATGACCCTTGTTAACTGCAATGAATTTCGTCACCCCCTTATTTAGAAATTCAGTCTCTTACACGACCCACCACATGATATGTTTGTGATTTGCTCATAAACAACCCATGGTGAGTGCAAGTTTTATGCTGTGATTTTATCTCCCCTTCCCCTTACTTCACTTTTATGTATAAATACTCAACAGATCCGCCTGTTGAGAAGTAAATCGTTCGTTAAAGAATTTGTGATAAACTTTTACTACTTACTTAGAAATGTTTGCTGGGATATTACATCAAATATATGAAAATATCAAACATCTTGATATTTTAAAAATAATTACCGAACATATGAAGATATCAAACGACTTGATATTTTTAAAATAAATATCAAATATATGAAAATATCGAAAATATAAAAAATCTTGATATTTGAAAATAATTATAAGATATATATCACGATATATATTCATTGATATAATATCAACGAACCCTGGTTTTCAGTAGGTAGAATTGTATGTTATTACTTACATCTGAACCACGGAATATTTCCGCTTGAGACAGTATTCGCTTTAGAGAAGTTTTTAGGTTTTTACTGTATTTCACTTTGAAATTTTACGGAAAATGCTTTTGTTGAAATTTAGGATTAAATATTTTATACTCAATTCACAAGTACAACAAAATTTGTTAACACCGAGTCTTACCTTAAACTGACATATTTGATGGAATTGTATTCATTCTACGACGGAAACATGGCTAAAACGGAAAACAATTTTTCAGATCTTTTCCGATTCCGTTTTAACAGTTTTTAGTGTATTGACGCCTAATAACACCAGTCTTTACATTATCAATATTTAAAGATACTTAAAATAAAGAATTTATAACTCTGGTTAAAAAAAAAGCCTATATTTTCTTATATGTAAAGAAAGACTTATGTTTTTCATTTATTCTGTTACCGGCAATTTTTGATAGATGTGTTGCGATCATTAAATTGCAACTTTCACTTTTGTGTGAGAGAACTATAAATCTAATATGAACACCAAGTCATCTTACATTAATCTCCTCATTCATCGTAACACGAACTTATCTTGATTAATCTAATAAAATATGAAATATCTCTTTATTCCGCAGATTCGACGTTTATTGTAGCAATATGTATCAAAAATTTTTTAGCGTTTCCCTATACGTTAAGTGTAATTTATATTGCTGTAGTACCTTTCTATTATAGCTAGGTTTAGGGTGGTATAGTATTTAATTAGATTTTAATGTGTTTTTAGGAATTATATTATTATAAAGTATCACATATTCAAAATAGTTTAAAAGTATATAAGACTTTGTTTTGCCTATCAACATACCTTTAACTAGTGCTCCCGATGGGATACGTATTTCAGTTATACGTTTAAACGATATACGTATATACATATGATACGTTCTATGAAATACGAATACCTTAAAATATACGTTTAAACGTATCCGGATACGTATAAGGTAGTGATGGGCGATTCTGGAAAATTTGAGAATCGATTAAAATCGGCATCGTATAAAACAGAATCGATCGCAATAAGAATCGATTCCCAAATTCTAGAATCGATACTTGAATCGATATTTCGATGTTCACAGAGTCACACAGATAAGCTGAAAAATAGTAATTCCAAAACGTAGCGAATCAACAGGGCCGTACGTAACGACTATCTCTCACCCCCTCACCTCCATTTATGGGGGCCCTACACTCTATTCCAACTCAACTTGGCAGCACTGTGAAAGGTAGAAACAGTAACATTCCGCCTTGAAAAGTAGTTCTCCGTTATTTTTTAATCTTAAATGGTGAAAATGCATACAAATTTATATGATTATGTTTATAAATTACAAATTTCGGTATTTTGAAGCATATATTTAATGTAATTTCTCTGTTAAAAGTATTTAATTTAAAAGTATTTTGAATTTAAAGCGAACGTATAAAGTAAAAATCTTGGCGTAAAAAACTCTCCTTTGGTGAGGAACAAATCTTCAAGGTTAAATATCTGGCGCGCTTTAGTGCTCTGCTACTCCGCGCATTCTTATGAACAGTTCTTATGAATAGTTTTAATAATACTCGCTGTTTACTTTTCTTTTTAACGTGTTCATAGTTTTTTATTTTTACTGTTAATTATTGTTATTATTTATTCGTGTATTAACTGAGTATTTCTAAAATTTGTTACATAGTTAAATATTTATTTGAATCATACTTATTTGAATTATAACATGTCTGATAAAGCATTATCTCCACCCACGCTTTACACACCTTCAAGGCGAGGAAAGTGAATCAAAAGTGCAGCTCGCAGAAATATATTAAATGTTTATTCCAGACTTTGTCAAGAAAATCCCCAACATTCAATTAATGAAATCGTAGAGGAAGTTTCCCAACTTACAGGTGTTTCGAAAAGCACAATTTTTCGTTTGAAAAAAGAGAAAAAGGCATCTAGCCCTTTAAGTACACCCGGAAAGAAACGACCTGGTGCAGTGGGTAAACGCAGAAGGCTGGGAAAATATGACAAATTCACGTTATCTTGCATTCGACGAAAAATCCATAGTTTTTTTTGCAGAAATGACATACCAACTTTGGATAAAGTTTTACAAGTTGTAAACGATGATAAAGAATTTTTTTTGAAAAATATTAGCCAGACTAAATTGAACAGAATATTAAAAGATTTGGGATTCTCTTTTGAAAAACGAAAAAGAGAGGCAGCTCTTCTTGAGAGGCAAGATATTATTTTGTGGCGCAGAAACTATTTGAGAAAAATTACAGAGTATAAGAAAAAAATGCTTCTATTTATTATCTTGATGAAACATGGGTAAATGAAGGGCATACTCAGAGCCCCCTTCCGCCCCCCCCCCCAAAAAAAAATAATCTTGCAAACAAAATCGAAAAGGTAAAAAAGGTTATTTATCGAGATCGACCTCAGCTAACCAACGCAAATGAAAAAAAATAATTTAAAAATACTGAAATGCAAACGAGATATTAATTTTTTTTTTCTCCATAGGACTAGAATTAGCAAGTGGGTGTTTTTGCGTGAGTGAAATAGTCCCTTAATTTTCAGCAGTGTTAACAATTTAATATTAAATGCAGTTTTTAATTATTTGAAAATCAGCTTAAAAAAATCATGACTTTTTTACACCCTAATATCTATAATTAAAAATGTACATTAAAAATAAGACGGGCTCAGTGTGAAATCTAGCCTTTTCCGAATTTCTGCTAAAGGTTTTGGTATAAATAAGAAATTTTCTGTTTATACCAAAACCTTTAGCAGAAATTCGGAAAAGGATAGATTTCCACGGAGGTATTTATTTTTAATGTACATTTTATCATCTATAGATATTCGGTGTAATTTTTAAATTTCTTGATTTTTTTAATCTGATTTTAATTTTTTTTTTCTTTTTGCGGCAATTTTTTGACATTTGTAAGAGGAATTCTGTTTTAAACTTTGAGCTTAAATATAGAAAATTTTGCCCTTCGCGATTTTAAATTTCTTAGACAATTTTCGATGCGATTTTTTTCGTTCCGATGTGATTTTTTCAACAGCAGTACATGGAATTCGACTTCAAATTTTTAGTTTAAAACAGTAAATTTTGACATTTTTTCAATAAAGTTTTTCCACAATTCGTGCACCCTTTTTTAAAGTTTTCGCTATTTAAAAAAAAAATCGCATTTTGCGGGCCGGACGACGTCGGGCGGATCAGCTTATATAATATAAGATAGTGCTAAAATCAGTCTAAAAAATGTAAAAATAAGAAAATAATAATAATGCAATTCGTTATTTTAATAGATTATATAATTAATTTCATAGGAACTTCAAAACGTACAGATTTTTTCACACGCATTATACTTTTCCGCCAAAATGGCGCTTTTCCTTGGTTACTAGTGATCCTTTGCTCTTCAAGCAAACCCTGGTTGCTACGGCAACGGCTGCGATTCGGCATTCGTAGTATAACCAACGCTGCCAACTTAAGGTCGAATCAAGTATAGACAATGTTAGCGGCCCAGAAGTCAGCTACTACAGACCTCTGAGTCAAATAATAAGGTTTTTTAACTTATAAAATTATTATTTTTAAGATGTAATTTTGATAATAATTTATATTATATTTAAATTTATCTTTAAAAAAGATCTCGGCAGGATAAAAAAATAAAGAAAGAAATGTTTTTTTTTTTTTTTTTTTTCATCCGGAAAAGATGTACTTTCTACTCTAACTCTTATTTCCTTCAACCAAACAGATGGGGACTTACTTCCTATAAACGTCATTCTTCTTAAAAATGCGCAGATGAGCGAAATTTTGAAGGCTCTAAATTTATTTAAAAAGTTAAATGGTTTTTCAGTCTTTTTAGGGTCTCCTATAAGTGTGGGGGAAATGCAAATATTGCAAATCTTCTTTTAAAATAGCTGTGATGAATGTAATTAACCAATCATCACATACTAATTATCCCCCAATTAATAATCAAAATTCTCCTTTTAATAATATATTTAACTAAAATAGCTTTCCCTTTTTAAAAGATATATATCCTTATCTCATTTACAGTTTATAAATATCTTTCTTTTTAATGTTTACCAAATTTTCAGCTGTTAAGAAAAAAAAAAAATGTTCTCATCCTAAAGCTATTAACAACAGGGTTCGCAAAAACCCGGGTTTTTTTGAAAAAACCCAACCCACATGGGTTTTTTCGGGTTTTTTCATGAAAAACCCAATTTTCCCCGGGGAAAATCGGGTTTTTTCAAAAGTACAATATATGTAATATGTATTCTATATTATTTATATATTATATTTACTATACATTGTCCCCTTGTATACAATATAATTGTAATACTATTTTACAAGTTATAAATTGCATAAATTATATGAATTTAAATTGTCATAAATTGCATAAATTATATGAATTTAAATTAAGTGTCAGTGTTTCTCACAAATTAGTTTTAAATATAATAGAAGATAAAAAATTGTTAATTTGCTTTAAAATCAAATAATGAATAGAATATTAATATTTAAAATATATAAGTAGGAAGAAAAAGGGGTAAACTAGTCAGATGTGCCAATTCCAAAACTTTCCTCTATCTCATACATGTTAATAATTCAAAATTCGCTATCCCAGTGCCTCATCTATGCCTATCACGAGGATTGTAAAATATAGGTTCATTGAATTGGATGCATTTAACAAGGAGATGTAAGTATCAATTGTTTCAAACAAATCATTGAATTTTGGAACCCACCCTCTTAGATGTCCACAACCAAAATTTCCAACCCAAACAGTATAAAATCAACACCTGTTGTTCAATTTACATCCAAGTCTAATAAGGATCTATTTACATGAAAATGAAACAGAATATTAAGTTTGATTAAATTATGTGCATTAGTTTTTGAGATATAGATTTTGCAAAAATCGTGAAAAATTGAGCATATCAACATTACCTGCTGTGCAATTTACACCTAAACCTAATTGGTAACAGCTTACGTCAACGTCTAACTGAATCTGAAGTTTGAAGAAAATCCATGCATTAATTCTTGAGATATTGCGGAAATCATACAAAATTCAGTACAACAGAGCCATTGTTGGGTGATATTCATCAAAAACTAATCAACACCAGTTTATATCAAGGTCTAACTGAATCTAAATTTTTATTCAATTCCATACATTAGTTCTTGAGATAAGAGTTATTGCTGAAATCATGAAAAAAAAAACAGCATAACAGCGCTACCTGTTGGGCGATATACACCAAAACTTGATAAGCAACAACTTAACTTGTAACTGAATCTGAAGTTTGATGAAAATCTGTGCATTAGTTCTTGAGATAAATGCAGCGTAGCAGAACCACCTAATGGGCATTATACACCAAAAGCTAATCAGCATCAGTTTACATCAAGGTCTAACTGAATCTAAAGTTTTGAGAAATTCTGTGCATTAGTTCTTGAGATAGAGCAGCACCCACAAAATTTTTGTCACAGATATTTTCTAAAAACCATCAAATCATCTTCAGGACCTTTTTAAAACGTATAAATCCGTCGTAAACTGGAAGTTGAAATTTTTCACAAATTAAATACTTCTTGTAAAGATAGAAGAAAGTAAAAATACACATCTTTTATTTTCATGAATATAGTTCATTTGAATTTTTTATATAAAGACATTCTTATGATATTGTCTTTACCTATAATTATGTACTATGTATGTATGTTGTCTACTATGTTCTATGTTTGTTAGTAAAGTATTTCAGTGTGCTAAAATATATTTTTATTTTACTTCGGGTGTTTATGTAATAGCTTTTATATATTAATTTTTTTCAAAATTAACTGAAATGACTTAAATTCATTAAATGTATATGTTTAAAATTTTAAATATTTCTGAAAATTGAAAAAACCCACATTATGGGTTTTTTCAAGTGGGCCCATTCTGAAAAAACCCACCGGGTTTTTTCGAACTGGGCCCAGTCTTGCGAACCCTGATTAACAATGAAATAACATACTTTTCTCTGGTTAACAAATAAATAAAAATATATTCCTTGATTATATGTTTTTTTTTTCCCAGCAGTAATCTAAAAACTATAAACAGTTATTGACTCATTCGTTGACATGCAGAGTGCACTCACTGAAACAATAATAAATAAAAAAGAAAAGTATCGAGTTAAACTGATGGCATTGAGCTCACAGTCTATTCATAATAATTGTATTTTATACTCTTACTTCAAAGAATGCCTTTCAAAAAATAAATTAAGGGGGAATCAACCCCCCCCCCCCGTCACATCTCTATGCTTAAACAATAAGCCTCCAAATCTCATCAGGGAAGCGCTTTATCAGAATAAACTGGTTACCAAATTTGAAGCAAATCAGATAGAAAAACCCATCTATCTAAATTAAGGGGGGGTTAGCCCCTGTTCCTCCCTTTATACTTAAACAATGAACCTCCAAATTTAATCAGGGAAGCGTCTTATCAGAATTAACCGGTATACCAAAATTGTAGCAAATCTGATAATTCTGCATGAAAAACCCATTTATCTAAGTGTGTGGGGGAGGGGTAATAGCCCCCGTACCCCAGTCCTTTATGCTTAACCAATGAACCCCCCAAACTAATCAGGGAAGCGCCTTATGAGAATGAACCTAGAAAAAAAATCTGAAGCAAATCGGATATTTCTATCAAGAGTTATCGCGTTACGTATGTACGTACATACATACGTACAGAAACTGCGGGCACATTAGCTCTCAGGCTTTGATAGCCTGTGAGCTAAAAAAGAAAAGTGCCCAGTTAAACTGATGGCATTGAGCTCACAAGCTATTCACACTAACTGTATATTATACTCTTATTTCAAAGAATAATGCCCCTCGAAAAATAAACTAAGGGGCGGGGGAATTGCCCCTCCTCGTTTCCCCTCTTTATACTTAACCAATGACCCTCCAAATGTCATCAGGGAAGCGCCTTATCGAAATAAATCGGTATACCAAATTTGAAGCAAATCGGATAGAAAAACCCATTTATCTAAATTAAGGGGTATTAGCCCCCTGTTCCCCCTTTATATTTAACCAATGAACTTCCAAATCTAATTAAGGAAGCGCCTTATCAGAATAAACTGGTATACCAAATTTGAAGTAAATCGGATAGCAAAACCCATCTATCTAAATTAGGGAGGGTATTATCTCCTCGTACCCCCCTCCCCCCCTTTAGACTATAACAATAAACCTTCAAATATAATCAAAGAAAGTCGTTATCAAAATTAACCGGTATACCAAAATTTGAAGAAAATCTGATAATTCTGCATGAAAAACCCATTTATCTAAGCTAAGGGGTAGATTACCCCCGTTTCCCCTTTATAATTAACCAATGAACCCCAAAAACTGATCAGGGAAGCGCCTTAGCAGAATGAACATAGAAAAAAAATTGAAGCAAATCGGATATTTCTATCAAGAGTTATCGCTTTACGTACGTACATACATACAAAATCGACGGGCACATTAGATCTCAGGCTTTGATAGCCTGTGAGCTAAAAAGTGCCAAGAGCGTGTAACTAGTGGGGGGGGGGGGGGAAGAGAGGGACAGAAAATAAAAGAGGACATTAAAAGCTTTCCAACAATATGTTACACGAGATGGTTTGGAAGAAATAATAAATATGCCCCCCGGGGGACAGGTAAGTCTCAAACGGTGGGAGGGGTGACCTCAAATGTATCTTTGGTCAATGTGTGGATTTATAATAAAATAGAACGAGAATTGGGCATTTTTAAAATACCATGCATATTTTGAACGGCCCTGTAAATTAAGATTGGCGAGGAAGGGGGGGGGGGGGCGGAAAGGACTAGAAGGAACGAACTTGAAAAATACAACATAATAAACTAGTAACCCAAATAACTAGGCTTCTAAACAAAAGTAAACGATTTAACCTAGTATTGAATTCAGGTGGTGACCCGGGGGAACATTGGAATGTCCCTCCCGAAAGTTTTGAGATTTTATGCTTTTTAATGGACAAATGTGCATCCCCCTTACGGAACTCTAAAATCCCGCCCCCCCCCCATCCCGACCAGAGCAGTCAAGAAATCAACCCGCCATTCAACACTGAACCTAGAAAGAAAAAAAAAGGCTCTTATTCAAAATTTTACAGCAATTCTGCCACTAAAACAGTAAAATTGGAGGAATCTATTCAACCCGAGTCGTGGATCATGCGCGATGCGATTTGAAATGAAGTAAATCAAAAAATAACAATTTCACCCGCATCTAAAAATCGGCATCGAATCTGAACTGAATCGATTCGCCGGAATCTAAGGAATTGAAGTAAATCAAAAAATAGCGATTCTGCCCGCCTGTAAACATCGACATCGGCATCGAATCTAATCTGAATCGATTCGCCATTTCTGATCTTAATTTACGGGCAGAAGCGATGCGTTAATTTTTTCTTGCTTTCTTTTGTCTTTAGAAAAAGAAAGCATTGGATTCGTGAAAAATTTCGACTTCCGGTTTTCGAAGGATTTATAGTTTTAGAAGATCTTGTCTGAAATACGATTTGACTATTTTTATACATTGTCTGTCTGTCAGTCTGTCTATTTGTTTGTCTCTGACAAAAAAAATTGTGGGCGGTCTATTTCAAGAACTAATGCATGGAATCTGTTGAAACTTTAGATTCAATTAGACTTTCATATAAATTGGTGCTGATTACTTTTTGATGTAAATCTACCGGCAGGTGGCGCTGCTATGCTGCATTTTTCCCGATTTTCGCAATAGCTCTATCACAAGAACTAATGCACGGATTTTCATCAAACTTCACATTCAGTTAGACGTTGGCATAAATTGTTGCATATTAGATTTCGGTGTAAATCACACCACAGGGGGCGTTGATATGCAGATTTTATGAGCAATGTTGAATTCAGACAATTTTCTCCGGGAGGGATTTCTGCGGATCCAGAGAGGGACAGTTCAGAGGGGAAGGGGATTGGATTTTTGTACATTAAGCATAAAATCTCAGACCTTCTGGGGGGACATTTGAATGTTGCACTGGGGGGGGGGGGGGCATGTCCCTCCGGGCTACCCCCGGAATTCAACACGTTTTTCTGGATTTAAACGATTTTAGGGATCATATCCCAAGATCTAATGAACGAAATTTCATCAAACTTAATATTCTGTCATAAGTTGTTCTTGATTAGGTTTTCGTGTAAATGATATAACAGGTTGTGCTGCCATGCTGCTTTTTTTTAGCAGTGTTGAATTCAGACATTTTTCTCCGGGAGGCTTTTTCAGGAAGGCTCACGTTTTCAGCACCAGCCTTGGCGAGTTGGCGAAAGCGAGAACGTTCAGTCATCTCTAACGCCAATCGTCGTCTTGTGTTTTGTTTTGAGCCGAAATGGTGGAAGACGAACTAGCATATGTTAGAATAACAGTCCTACCAAAATTAAAGAAATATTTTCAATTATGTGTTCTAGATGAAAAGAAATTGATTTACGAACTCTTATACTCTGTTTTATCAAAGGCCTTTATTACTTTTGATGATATAGACTAACATTTTGATTATTTGATCCCCTCAAAAATCTACATTTTCATTCAGTTGGGTATTATTAATTCCATACCTGTTAAACAAAAACTCATTACCTTCATAAATCTAGATATTTGATTACATATAAAGATGGATTTATGGGGATGATGAATTAATGCAATTTCGGTGCATTTTGATGTATATAAACACAGACTTAAAAAAATATCTGTGGCAGAAAATTACTATATTTTCTGCGAAGAACTTATATAATTAATTTAATACCAAATCATTCTGAGGAAACAGTCCCCAAAGTCGAGAGAAAATAGGCCAAACCAGGAAAAAAAGAAAAAAAAAACCCTATCACACTCCCAACCAGGATGTTTAGAAATTGCATTTTTAATGTGAGATGAAATTCTTAAGGGGAGGTGGAGGAGAAAGAATATTGAATGACTATCTTTTGTTACTTCAAAGTAACAAATAAAATCACAAGAGAAATTTTTTAACTGTGTATGATAGTGAGGGGCTGTAGATATAAATAGTTAAATTTATCAATTAACAAATAAAAAAACAAACCAAAAAATTAAAAACTTTTTTTTGTGGGGTGGGGGTAGGGATGAAACAAAAACAAGCTTTTCTTTTTTTTCGGGGGGGGGGGGGGGCGGGCAGAATTTGAATAATTGGTCCTTTACTTATACTTACTTCGAAATAATAAATAAGACAGAAAATTGTAAAAAATGTAAAGAATTATTAAAAAAAAAAAAAATGAAAGCGTGTGCACAAAAGGTTAATGTGGATTTTTCCCCCCTTATCTTTCATCCTAATCCTTTCCTTTTCTTTTTTTTTTTGTGGTAAATTATTTATTTGTTATTTAAAAATCAAGAGATAGAACAAAACAGTAAACTTTATGCACTGTTATGGATAAGTGAAGGGATAGTAAACATTTCAGACACAATTTTAACTAACCTTTTCTGCAAGGCAACAACGAATTTCAAATGGCCCAAGAATAGTGTGCTGGAGGAGAGGGGGTAGAAGAGAAAATTCGAAATGGGAGGTTGTTTCAGACGATTGATCATTATTTTATTGCCACTTCAACTTAATAAATAGTGCAATATGTGTGCAGAATAACTAAAAATGGAGTGTTTGTGTGTAGGAGTGGGGGGGGGGGGAGGAGTTTCAACCGAGAGAAGAATTTTGATGATTTATTCAAGTATGACGAATTACTATTTTAAAATAACAAATAAAACAACTTGGACGAAATAATATTTAAAAATATGGCAAAAATTTTAAAATAAAAAACTGAAGAATTAAAAAAAAAAATTAATTTTGTGCACTAGGGGCAGACCAATGTTTTTTTTTTTTCATAAAAACTCAAATGATAACGATTTAACAATATTAAAATGTAATAGTAATTGATTTAATTACATGCATCAAATTGCAATTATTTTACCTGATTGCTTTAATTGCAGAATACAGATAAATAATTTATGGTTTATCTTTCAATCTAATTATAATCAAATTGATTTTAGTTTCAACTTCCTATTAACTTCTAATCGCAATTAAATTAAAAACTATTAATTTTTAATGAGTTATTTCAGTAAAAATATGTTTTATTAATGCAATCAACACGTCACACAATTATGCCGCTTAATAATAAAAATAATAATAACTCAGTAGTAATGCTCAGGGCCGAAACTAGCCTTTTTTGCACCCGGGGCAAACATGGATTTTGGCCCCCGTTCCTCTTCCACAAAGTATATTTACAAAGAGAATTTTACTAATTTTATAACTGACGACTTATTTTAAAATTTAAAATATGTAATCATAAAATATGTAATACTGAACTACGTAATCTACAGTGGCGGATCCAAGGGGGAGGTGCCTCTGAACATCAACAAAAATATTCTAAAGATCATTTTAAAAATGACATATTCAGTAGAGTCCCGATTATCCGAGTCTCGCCTAACCGAGTTTCCGCTTTCACCGAGTTATTTTCTTCTAATGGACTGATGGCTTCCATTATTATGAAACAGCCATTATAAATGAAGTGTTAGGTGAAGATGAAAGAGCAGTCGTAAACGTGCAGTCCGAATGGGAAAAAAATGGCCATAATTTATTTTGAGGAAAAAAAAAAATGGCCATTTTTTTCCCATTCGGACCAGAAAATCAGAGTTCTAACTTTTTATTGCTGCTCTTTCATCTTCACCTAATATTTCATTTATAATGGCTGTTTCATAACAATGGAAGCCATCAGTCCATCAGAAGAAAATGATCCTTTCCAAAGGCATAATCTTCATTTGGCGCCCCCTTGTTCTGGCGCCCGTTTCAAATGCCCCCTCTGCCCCCCCCCCCCTTAGTTTCGGCCCTGGTAATGCTAATAAAACTAAGTTCAATTGTGTCATAAAAACATGATTAAAAGAATTATATTTATTACAAGAAAATCTTTACGTCTGTTTTTATTTTTCCTAAAAAATAAAATACGTTCTCAATTTCTTCGAACATAGAGAATTAAGGAAATAAATGAATATTATTGAACTGAAAAAAATAACTTATGTTTGAATTATATATATTGTGAAATTAAAAGCATTTTAATCCGAAAAAGCTCTTTCTTTTAAGCAAGGATTTAATAGTAAACCACGGTGAAATAACATTTCGTCATTCTCTGCTTTATAGCTTTTTACATTTGCGGAAAAACAAATGAAAAATATAACACAATCTCCCTGCTCTTAGCAAAGGAATGGAGCTGCTGTTCGCTACGAGTATGACGTCACGAACAAGAAAGGGTGCGTAGTTTTTAATTCATCCCCGCGCCAACTGTTACTCTGGCGATAAGGTGCTCAAAACGTGAACCTTCTTGAAAAAGCGGGAGTGATGTCTATGGTTCTGGAGAGGAACATTCTAGAGTTTCGGGGGGGGGGGGGGTTGTCCACCCGTACCAGCCGCTGAATTTAACACTGTTTTTCAGAATTTACACGATATTAGCGATAATATCTCAAGAAGTATTGACCGGAATTTCATCAAACTTAATATTATGTGTCATTGACATAGTTGTTCCTGAGTTTTTCGTGTTAATCATGTAACAGGCTGCGCTGCTATACTGTTTTTTTTTGCATGATATTCGTGATAGCCATATCTCAAAACTAAAGCACCGAATTTAATCAAACTTCATATTCTGTTACACTTTAAGATAAATAGATCCTTATTAAGCTTGGGTGTATACTGCCCAATAGCTGTCGCTTTTATGCTCTTTGAATTGGGATTTTCTGTTGCGGACATCTAGGCTAATATCAGACGAACGTCTTTTTGCACGCTTTTTTTTTTCGCTCTTACACCGTCCCTACACATGCTAGCGAAGGTTTAGGGATGGCGTAAGATCGAAAAAAGCGTGCAAAAAGACGTTCGTCTGACATTAGCCTAAGACGGTGTGGGCCGAAATTCAATGATTTGTGAGGAAAATGCAATGCTTATATTTTCTTTTAAAATGCACATACTTCAACGAACCTATCCTTTTTGAATCCTCATGATGCGCACAGGTTATCATTTAAATTTGACACTGTGATAGCGAATTTTGAAGTTTTAACATTTATAAGGCAGATGAAAATTTTGGGATTGGCACATCCAACTACTTTATCTTCAATTTTTGAAGGAGAATGAAAATGATATTACCTTATTTTGTCTTAGAGACATCGATTAAAAAATTCATAGTATCGATTAAATCGAGTTGGCCATGGTATCGATTAAATCGATTAAAAAAATCGAAATCGCCCATCACTAGTATAAGGGTACATCGGTTAAACGTATATTTAAGCATACGTATATTTCAAGTATATATATATTTCAAGTGTCGTATGTACTTTTAATAACAGTGGACATCGTCAGTCTTAAGTCACTGAATGGAGAATAAGCTGGAAATCGGTGGCGTTTCGTAGCAATCTGCTTATTATGTTTCATACATAAGATCTTGTTAATTTTCTGTATAAATATTTTAGTTTATGTTTCTCCTAATTTCATCTCATGGTATTGAGATCAGATACCCTGTTATTTTTATATTTTGTGTATATAATGTATACAAATTGTATTCATTGTAAGTAACTAGCAAAATTAAACACTTTTTGAGTAAATAATGAGAGTATAAATGTTTCAGATTTATTACGAATCCTTGTTAAGTACGGTTTTTTTTTTTTAAATCTTTTACAAATTCTTTATTAGTGTGCGTTACACTCAAGATTGCATATGGGCGCAAATGTTATTCTTTCCACGGAGCTAACGTTTTCTACTCTGTTAATGTATAATGAAAATCCATTTTTTTAAATCATGACACTCATGGTGTTTTTTATACAAAATGTTAGGGCATTACGTTTAAGATTCGTTAATATTGACAAATATCATTTTTTTGTATAAAGTACCTATAAATTTCGATTACTTGACTGGCAAATAATCGACTGGAAGCTTTTAGAATGCAATTGCACAATGCATATGCTTAAATAAATGACTTGCCTTTTCTTTTCTTTTTTAGAGTAAAATATATTTTTAAAATATCTTAAATTTAGAAAACAATATTCTTAAATACTATAAAAGTATGATTACAAAACTTCGCAGGAGTCGGATTGATTACTGCCTCTTTAAAATATAAAGTAAATGTAAAACTGCTCTGTGGCCGCATGCAAAAATAATGTTTCGTGTGAAGTGCCCATACCATAAATCAAAAGGAGCTAGGTTCTGTGCTACATATTTGCGAAAGGTAGCTTTGAAGCTACCCACTACCAATAGGAAATTATTTTATAATTAATAGCCTAGTTTTTAGGGAAAACAACCGAAATCTAAACTGTGAAAAAGCATTTAGATTTTTTTAAGTATACCTGCAACAACAACCAGAAGGTAGGTAAACCCTAGACTATCGTGGTTCTTTGAACAAAGAAAAGCAATGGTCCCGGTAAACTGCGAGAATGCAGCACTCTAGAGGATTTTTCTTAATGTCTCTAATTCGCAGATAAGCTCGAAAAACTTCATGCATGAAACGTTCAAGGCATGAAAATAGATTTTTTAACATCTATTTTGATGCCTTGAACGGAAAACGTTTAGATGTTTATACGTTTAACCGCTTGGGTAAGATCCGTATATACGATGTACCGTATACAAGAGGTATATACAAGAGGTATATAAGAGGTATATAAGGTATATAAGTTAGAGACTACAAAATGAAAACAAGTAAGAAAAATCACGCGTTAAGCATAGATTATGAAACACTTTCCAACACTTCCTGAATGCTTTAACAAAGCGTCGTTATTTAGGGAAATAAGGTATATAAGAGAACTAAGTAAACATTTTAGAAAATGTATGAAGCATTTGAAAAATTAATTTCAACAGTTACCGTCCATAGCCAAATATGTATTCCAATTCTTTTGAACTGCCGTGTATTTGATCTGTAGATTGATATATATACTATATAATGGAAAAATTTAGTTTAGCAAAAAATGAAAAAAAAAAAAAAGAACGCATAACAGGTTGAAATTTCTTTTTCCGCAATTTATACTAATAGATCAAAACATACTTGTATACATTTATACAGCCCTTTAGTTAACCTAGTAACTTTATTACACGACACTAATTAGCTAAAGTTTAATTCAAAATAAAACACTCTTAAAACTACTGAAATCACATTTCCAGAAATTATCATTTATAGGCGGCCATGTATCCAATTGTTTACGTGACCCTGTATATCCTTTTATCTATGTTCTACAAACATTTGTTAGTAAACCAAATGCAGTTCCGTGTAAAAATGCATAACTCATTTAAAAAAATACCTTTAAGTAATTTGCAATCATACCCAGTAGCCATTACGAATTATTTTGTGTAGCCCTGTATATGAATTACAGCATTTATACACATCATACACTATGCATAAATATAGTGAAACATAAAAACACATAAAATAATTAAAAATGCATTTCGAGCAATCATCGCTAATGTACAGTACTACTACTGTACAGTAAAATATAGTATCTGAAATCTTTTGTTTGTCCTGTAAATGCTATGCACTGCGTATTATACATGAAATAAGTAAAAGTAAACCTCAGAGACGTATATCAATTTCATTATACATGAAATAATTTAACATAATTAAAATACGCCGCAAAACAATTGCCTCCACCCCTATATCGTTATGTAACGGAATTATTTTGTGTGGCCCTGTAAATGAATAATAACTATTCTTTGCACCGCATATTCTACAGAATGCATATTTTAGTGCACTTGATAAATGCATAGCAATTTTATTATGTTTGAAAGCATGTAACATCATTAAAAATAATTTTAAACGATTTTTTCTCATAGGCCGTAATGCAACGGAAAACTTTTGACTGTCCCTGTAAATGAACTAAACATGCTAGAAACTTTATTTTAAATAGGGATCGTGCTGGTAGAGGTCACTAACATCCAAAAATTTCAGAATGATCCGAGTATATTTACGAGAGTTAGAGCGCGGACAGACGGCCAGACAAACCGAAGTCATAAACACTTTTCAACTTTGTTGGAAAGTGTTAATAAAAAAGGATGAGAAAATACCACAAATAGACAAGGAGAAGCATACCTTTTTTGGATCCAAAAGAAATTTATGATAACAATTTAACGCATCGGATGAGCCCTAAACACAGGAACATCTATTTTTCAATTAATTTCATTTAATTTGTTTTCGAATTTTTAGTATTTTTTTCCTATAATAAAGAAAATAATCTATTTTTAAGTCGTAAGATTATTAAAAAAAGGTGGGGGGGGGGGGGGGGGAGCTGATAGAAATTTGGATAAATGAAGTTCGATAAGTTGCCGCTATTCAGTATTAACAATAAAACTAAATGATCATTCTAATATTATAGTAAAACCTCTAATGGACACCTCGGGTCCGCGAAATTCGCCCGCTAAGAAGCAAAAACATACAAATAATGTATGTACAATCTGAGAATTGAAAAAAATATCCGCTAAATAGAGGTATCTGTTATTCGGGAGTGTCCGTTATGAGGTTTTACTGTATTTGTATTTTTAAGGCAAACTGCAGCTTGTTTTCGAAGAATTTAACATTTTTGTTTTTGAGGAATTTCACGAAAAAAGGTTCATTATGAAAAAACACTTAAGTATTTCATAAGCGTAATATTTTTCTGTTGAAATGTAATATATATTTTTCTTTATTCACAAGATTTTAAGTCGATTCACCCATGTTTTCTTTATACCAAAAATCACATATACATATTTACTTACAAAAAATAAAAATAAGAACGGCTAATCAGTGTATATGTCGTAGGCTAATTGAGAAATCCGGCTCTTTGCAAACAGCCTAGGCTCTTTGCAAAGAGCCGGGCTAATTAGAGAATCCATCTCCCTTTTTCCAATTAGCCTGATATTTTTCAGGCTTATTACAAAGAGCCTAGAAAGCGTTAGGCTAATTGAAAAATGACCACTTATTATCCGATCAGGGTGATATTCTTAGCTCACAGGCTATCAAAGCCTGAGAGCTTATGTGCCCGCCGATTCTGTATGTACGTGTGTACGTACGTGCGTACGTACGTATGTACGTAACGCGATAACTCTTGATAGAAAAATCCGATTTGCTTCAATTTTTTTTTCTAGGTTCATTCTGATAAGGTGCTTCCCTGATTAGTTTATGGGTTCATTTGTTAAGGATAAAGGGGGAAAAGGGGGCTAGTCCCCCACCTTAATTTATTTAAATGGGTTTTTCATGCAGAAATATTGGATTTGCTCCAAATTTGGTATACCGGTTTATTGTGTTAAGGAGCTTCCCTGATTATATTTGGAAGCTCATTATTTAAGTATAAAGGGGGAAAGGGGGGCTAGAGCCCCCCCCCCACCCTTAATTTAGATAAATGGGTTTTTCATGATGAATTATTCGATTTGCTTCAAATTTGGTATACCGGTTTATTAAGTTAAGGAGCTGCCTTGATTAGATTTGGAGGTTCATCAGTTACATATAAAGGGAGGAAAAGGGGGCTATCCCCCCCCCCCCTTAATTTAGATAAATGGGTTTTTCATGCAGAAATATGCGATTTGCTATAAATGGTATACCGGTTAATTATGTTAAGCAACTTCCCTGATTACATTTGGAAGATCATTATTATGTATAAAGGGGGAAAGGGGGGCAATTGCCTCTCCCCTTAATTTAGATAAATGCGTTTTTCATGTAGAATTATTCGATTAGCTCAAATATGTTATACTGGTTTATTATGTTAAGGAGATGGCTTGATTAGATTTTGAGGCTCATTAGTTAAGTATCAAGGGAGAAAAGGGGGGCTACCGCCCCCCCCCTTAATTTAGGTAAATGCGTTTTAATGCAAAATTATTCGATTTGCTCCAAATTTCGTATACCGGTTAATTATGTTAAGGAATTTCCCTGATTAGATTTGGAGGTTCATTAGTTAAGTATAAAGGGATGAAAGGGGGGGCTAGACCCCCCCCCTTAATTTAGATAAATGCGTTTTTCACGCAGAGTTATTCGATTTGCTCCAAATTTCGTATACCGGTTTATTATGTTAAGGAGCTTCCCTGATTACATTTGGAGGTTCATTAGTTAAGTATAAAGGGAGGAAAGGGGGGCTTGATCCCCTCCCCTTAATTTAGATAAATGGGTTTTTCTTGTAGAGTTATTCGATTTGCTCCAAATTTCGTATACCGGTTTATTATGTTAAGGAGCTGCCTTGATTAGATTTGGAGATTTATTGGTTAAGTATAAAGGAGGGACAGGGGCTAGTGTCCCCTTAATTTAGATAAATGGGTTTTTCATACAGAATTATTCGATTTGCTTCAAATTTGATATACCAATTTATTACGATATGGCTTCCTTCATTTGATTTGGAGGTTCATTGGTTACGTATAAAAGAGGAGAAAGGGGGGCAATTGCACTTACCCTTAATTTAGATAAATGGGTTTTCATGCAGAATTATCTAATTTAGTTTAATTTTTTTTTTCTAGGTTCATTCTAATAAGGAGCTTTTCTGATTAGATTTGAAAGTTGATTGGTTCAGCATAAAGTGAGAAATGGGGGAGCTAATACTCCCCCTTAATTTAGTGAAATGGTTTTTTCATGCTGAATTATCTGATTTGCTTCAAATTTGGTATACCAGTTTATTATGTTAAGTAGCTTCCCTGATTAGATTTGGAGGTTCTTTGGTTAAGTAGAAAGGGGGGGGGGCAACGGGGACTAATCCCTTCATTTATTTTTCGAGGAGCATTATTCTTTGAAATAAGAGTATAATATACAATTAGTGTGAATAGCCTGTGAGTTCAATGCCATCAGTTTAACTGGGCAATTTTCTTTTCATTAGGTTTATTAACGCATAACCCTACCCAAACCCGAAAAATAAATTACAAGAGACCGTACCCCGATCTGAGCACGACAAAATAATTTCAGTCTACATGCAACCCGACCCGAACCTGAGAGTTCCATTTGAAAAAAACCAAATCTGATAACCAACAAAAATATTACGAAGATCCATAACCGGATCCGAACAAGACAAATTAGTTTCCGTGGACACGCAACGCTACCAGAACCTAAAAATTCCAATTAGTGTGAATAGCCTGTGAGTTCAATGCCATCAGTTTAACTGGGCAATTTTCTTTTCATTAGGTTTATTAACGCATAACCCTACCCAAACCTGAAAAATAAATTACAACAGACCATACCCCGATCCGAGCAAGACAAAATAATTTCAGTCTACATGCAATCCGACCTGAACCTGAGAGTTCCATTTGAAAAAACCCCGAAATCCCGAATCAAATCTGATAACCGTCAAAAATATTCCAAAGATCCATAGCCGGATCCGAACAAGACAAATTAGTTTCCGTGGATACGCAACGCTACCAAGACCTAAAAATTCCATTCGAAGTCAACCTGAAACCCGTCCCGAACCAAATCTTAACCGACAAAAATATTCCAAAGAACTATAACCCGATGCAAGCCAGAAAAAATAATCTCCGTACACCGGCAACCCGATCCGAACCTGAAAGTTCTAATTGAACTCAATCCGAAACCTGGTTGTGGTCGGTTTTCGGGTGGACTTCAAATGAAACCTTCAAGTTCGGATCCGGTTGAAAAAAAAATTAAACTAAATTAGATAAATCTGCATGAAAACCTATTTATCTAAATTAAGGGGAGGGGCAATTGCACCCCCCCTTTCCCCCCTTTTATACTTAACCAATAAACCTCCAAATCAAATGAAGGAAGCCATATCGTAATAAACTGGTATATCAAATTTGAAGCAAATCGAATAATTCTGTATGAAAAACCCATTTATCTAAATTAAGGGGACACTAGCCCCTGTCCCTCCTTTATACTTAACCAATAAATCTCCAAATCTAATCAAGGCAGCTCCTTAACATAATAAACCGGTATACGAAATTTGGAGCAAATCGAATAACTCCGCATGAAAAACCTATTTATCTAAATTAAGGGGTGGTCTAGCCCCCCTTTCCTCCTTTATACTTAACTAATAAACCTCCAAATCTAATCAGTGAAGCTCCTTAACATAATAAACCGGTATACGAAATTTGGTGCAGATCGAATAACTCTGCATGAAAAACCGATTTATCTAAATAAAGGGGGTTGCCCCCTTTTCCCCCTTTATACTTAAATAATGAGCTTCCAAATCTAATCAGGGAAGCTCCTTAACACAATAAACCGGTATACCAAATTTGGAGCAAATCGAATATTTCTGCATGAAAAGCCCATTTATATAAATTAAGGGGGGGGGGGACTAGCCGCCCTTTTCCCCCTTTATTCTTAACCAATGAACCCCAAAAACTAATGAGGGAAGCACCTCATCAGAATGAATCTAGAAAAAAAATTGAAGCAAATCGGATATTTCTATCAAGAGTTATCGCGTTACGTACATACGTACGTACGCACGTACGTACACACGTACATACAGAATCGGCGGGCACATAAGCTCTCAGTCTTTGAAAGCCTGTGAGCTAAAAATATCACCCTGATCGGATAATAAGTGGTCATTTTTCAATTAGCCTAACGCTTTCTAGACTCTTTGCAATAAGCCTGAAAAATATCAGGCTAATTGGAAAAAGGGAGATGGATTCTCCAATTAGCCCGGCTCTTTGCAAAGAGCCTAGGCTGTTTGCAAAGAGCCGGATTTCTCAATTAGCCTACGACATATACAATAAATTAAAAGAAATCTTATCTAATCTTATATTTACTTACATTTAATTTTGCCAAGTTTTGTTTACAGAATCCATACAACAATTTAAACGAAGCCATTTTTATATTTTAAAGCTCGGGTGTTTTATTAACTCTGTTATGGGGATATAAAAATATTGAACGTATGCCAAGAAAAGCAAACTTAAAAAAATATTTTCCATCTGAAAATATAAAGGGAAACCAGATATTAACCAATTATAATTTCACTAGCAGAGATTGTCGAACATGCACCATATCGAGCATGTTACATATAGCAAAAATATGTTTTCGTTCTTTCATTTCGGCTCCTGTCCCGTCCTGTCCCGAGCTAATGCTAAACCTATGGGGTTATTTTCCAATATCTCAATTGCATTTCGATATTTTTAAATAATTTACTTTGCATTGGATAGCTGAGATCGATCTCTACATGGTGTTTTCTTTCTCTTTTATTCGATTTTGATTCTAGTTTTTTTTTTTTTTTTAAAGATGACGCTTTCACTTTTGGACGAGGTTCCGAAAGTGAAAGTAACTTTATAACAAACACCATATCTGAAACTTGTACTTGATTTGTATATCATTTGTAATTGGAAGTATGTTTCTACGATCAATAGTTACCAAAAGTAATTGTTACCAGTGCCTCTATTTTGAGTCATTTGATATAGCTTAATTAAATCGTATTGTTTATGTATTTCAATATATTTGTGTTGGATGTCCAATTAAACATTTTCTTAGTCCTTTGAGTTTTAATTTGTAGTCATATACATAGTTTATTAGTAAATATTAGAGTCCATAAAGTGAAGACCTCATATGATAATGTAATTTAATAAAATTACAGTTTTATATTCTATTTTTAAAAACATTCTTACTTGACTATCGTAGCTTTCTTGTCCATCTCCTTAGCTTTACCTTCAACGAAAATAAAATGCCAATGTCATTTTACCATAAAATGGTTAAGCCCACCCAATATTTTTCAAAAGTTGGCGCCACTGGATGCAAGAATTTTTTGTGAGGCCCTTTCTTTACAAACTAGTTAACCCTCTCTACAACATTACAAATGCTCGTTGAAATAATGGTTACCGCTTATCTAAAATCCTCAACAGTACCGGCTTTTCAGCAGTTAATATTATAACTTAAAATTAAAAAATCAATCACAAATATATCACACTAGTTATACCCAGCAGTATTAGCATCATATCTGGAGCTTAGTGTAATGCCTCAGGTCTGCGCCTAACCAGAAACCCAAGCCCCAGCCAAAGCCGGGATTATATTTTTCAGCAGATTCTGATCGGGCCGGGCATGGACTTCATTTACCTGGACTGAGCCTAGCCTGGACTTTATTTTATCCAACACAAGTCAGCCCTGGATTTTATTCTTTCCAGGAAAGAAAATTGGCATAAGCCCATGTCTGTTTAGCTGATTTTATTTTTAAATAATAATATTGTAATTTTGTTTACCCAAATCTTTATAAATTTTATTTGGTTTAACAAATTACTAAGAAATATTTTTTAATCGTTTTTTTTCCTTACAGAGCTTTAAAATTATGATTTTCTTTAACCAACTTTTTCCTTCATTCTAAACCATATTATTATTATTTTTAAATGTGTGTTCGTGTTCAGCCGTGGAAAAAAATACACCAACCCACGTATATTTTATCACCAAACCATCGCAGAAAAATATGAAAGGTACCGCTCAATTGGAAATTGCGTCTACTTTTCGAATATAAATACAATTTTTTAAAAATAGGAGTAGTCTTCATATTAAAAATTCTGCCAACTTTTATTTTTCATATGTTAGCTTTTGACTCTTTATTTGATTTTCTTGAATTAAAGCAGCTCGGAAAAAGGTTTAGTTTATATACTTTTTGATAAATCTTTACAAGGTTAAAAGAGGTCAAAATTTGAAGATGCTAATGTAAAATGCACATGAAAAACTTTAATGTACTACATCCCCCCCCCCCCAAAAAAAAAAACATCTGATGGAAAGAATACCTTTCCGATCAATTTTCGCTTTTAAGCTATAGACTATACTGTCAATATTTACATGTTCGCCATATGAAAAGGAACAGTGTAGCATCCAAAGAAGGTTAAGTGCTCATTTTAAGTAAAGTATCATACAGATACAATTTACTACCCGTAATATAACTTTAAAAGTCAAAGCGATTTACGAACTATTATGGTGTAAGACAACACGAAAATTTACAGTTGACTTTTGATAGCAAAGAGACCACACAGATGGAATGGTGAAAACAATATAATTTTTCTCAGCAAAAATCAACCTATGCGGTTGAGCGACATAAGATTGACATTGACATCACCCAATCGGAGTCGTCCGTAAAAATGGGTGGCGACTCTTTATGCAAATTTTATATGTGTATTATATAATTTTATGTATGCATATGTAATGTAACCAGTATGTTTTTCCAGAATGTATTTTTCTTTGTGTGAGGGTAAAAATTATTCATTCGGATTTAAGGCGGTTCTCAAATCCAGGAGAGCAACTTTATGACATATACTATATTTAAGTTTTAATTTATTTTTGTTTGGAAATGCATGAAACTAGCAGGTGTTGTTGTTCAGAAACTATGTAATCGAGCTGTTTTTTTCGTTTTTTTGCAAACGCAATAGATCTTTCAGAAAAGAGTGTCAAAGTGGGCGTTTTGAACCGAATTTCCGCATGAAAGTCAAATAACAACTCAAGAACGGGCGAAAAACTTTTTTCTCACGTGATCAAAATCGCTTATAACTCAATAGGTAATTTATTGATCGAAAAATGGAAAACACAGTTCGATTCCAAATCGCTTCCATGGTCAGGCTTTCCAATTTTATATCTTTCCGTTAAAAAATGAATTTGTAAATGTGTCAAAACGTTTTGCGCTTGTTGAGCAGAGCAGTTGAGAACCTTATTACGAGATGCAGATGGGAGAGCGGAGAAAGTGATACTCTAAGAAATGATGGAACTCCCGATCACGTTTTAGCAATTTGCTCTACATCCATCGGATGACAACGGTAAAAAAAAAAAAAAAAAAAAAAAAAAAAAGGTAACGTGTTAATTCTAATAAAATGATGGATTAAAATATTATGCTGATAGATGATCGATTAAAATATTGTGCTGATAGACTATGGATTAAAATATTATGCTGATAGATCACGGTGTGGATAATCTGGCTGATATGGAGTCTCCATGCTGCAGAAGGCGGCAGGGGAGACTGGGGGATGAAAGAAACACTCAAAATTTGAGGACGAAAAAAAAAAAAAAAAAATGCAGAAATTTTCAACTTTGGCTCAATCATGGGCGATACTTGTTCTGTCTTAATAACCCTTAAAACTGACGTCAGCAATTGTAGCGTTGTAGGTGGTGAAAGCAAAACTTGTTTTTGATATAAAAAAGTAAATTTTGATCTTGCTTTTCTTTTTTTCTCTAAAAAATTAATATTGCGTTTAGCATTATAATATTTATGTTATTTAACACTATAAAGTATGCACTTTACATGAATACCGGCATATTTTGTTAGCTAAAATACTGTCATGCATGACAATATTTTATATTAGCATGTGCCAATTTGTTTCTGAGTTATTAATTTTTTTTTGTAGTTTTTATTACTTTTTTGTCATAGTGGCAACACTCTGTTGTCCATCTCTGTTGAAAGTAAAGAGAAATACATATTACTGTATAGACCAATCAGGAAACGAATAAAATGCGGATTAAACCAATAAAAACCTTCAGATATGCTTTTGATTTCCTACCCTGACGAGAACAATAACCATTTTTCCAAATGGTTAAAAAAAAAAAAAAAAAAGAGAGCTTGTTTAAGCCCGCGATGGTGAATTTTGGAGAAGAGTGGTAGCGCTTCAAACAGCTATGGTTGATCTATTAAGAGCTCCGGACTTGATGGAGTTAGTTTTTTTGAACTGTTAGCACGTGACGAAAGCGTTATGGTAAAGACAGAATTTTTTAGCTTGTTTTATTCTCCGTGTGGAGAAGTGATATAATTTATTTAATTGCACATGATTTACTTTTTGTGATTTAATTAATTTTTTTTTGTTTCTAAATTGAATTGAGTTTTAATCCAATTGTTTTACGAGCTGTGGTGATCTATTCGATAATCTTCGCTACCCAGTCGAATGCCGATACTACAATGATTTATAATATTCTTATGCAGTCAACAAAAATGAAAAACCTCTTTAATGAAATCTGAATTCTGCTAAACCACTTCTAATTCTTCTAAACACCTACCAGAATATTTTCAGACTGCCCCAAGGTAATTTTTTTAAAAATTGTTGCGTAATAAGAAGATTGTCTTCGTAAAATCTATACTAATAAAAGAACGGTGTTTACATTGTTAATAAAAAAATTCTCGCCCACATACTTGAATGGCAGCTTCATGAATATCTGAAGAAGTTTCTTGGGTTGAGTGATAGAGACATTATATATACAAAGGAATTTTTTGCGAATATTTACATTATCGAGGAATGAAAAGGAATTTTCAAAGCATGATCAACTTGAAGTCTATAAAAGAGGAATAACCTGGGGCCATATTTGGAGTATCTTCTAAAATTATATCTTAAGATAATTATTCAGGGGTAACTCACTGTTGTTATAAACTTTACAAATGGCATTAACATTTTACTTTAATAAATTTTATAGCTCTAGACTAAAAATAATATCATGCATTTTTATAAACTGTCTAATTTGAACATTTTGAGCTTGTTACTTGATGTTTTTACATTCTTCTATCTTCAATGAAAGAAAGTTTTGTAATCGAAATTTTTCTCGACTTCCGGTTTTCGACGGATTTACACGTTTAGGGGATCAGAGATTCCCCCATTTTTGTGCCATTTTCATTATTGTATCTTCGAAAAGTGAATTAAGTTATACATGGAATTAAACCAAATTTTTTGTGTATTTTTTTGGTTATGCCCAGCAGGTCCTCCTTCAACTTGAAATATTCGCCGGAAGGGAGCGCTGTAATAGAGATTCTTGTGCCATTTTCAGTATTATACCATCGGAAAGTGTACGAAGTTATGCAAAGAATTGAAGCAAATTTCATATTTATGTTTTTGGCTGTGGCCAGCAGGTCCTCCTTGAATTTAGAAATGTTCCGCCGGAAGGGGGCGCTGTAGTAGCAATTTTTGTATAATTTTCTTGATTTTTCGTAGTTCTATTGTACATGGAAGGCTCCTGTAGCGACGGGAACCTCGCATCCTGCTGAACCAGCTATTCGCAAACAGCTGATGCACAACAGAATAATGAAAATCTATTGATTTTAGTAAATATCATGATCGAGATTAAATGGTTTTCACTCCGATTAATTGACTGAAGCAGAAATTTAAGATGAAAGTCAAAGTTTGTATAGTATTGAACTAATGATGTTAACGTATTAACATTTGTAACTACTTTTTGAAACATTAAGATGTATGAGATAGAAAGAAGAAAGTTTTGGGATTGGCACATCCAACTATAGTTAACCTTCATAATTCTCTCACCCGCCAGAAAAGTGACACAACTTGCAAAAATTCATTTTGCGTCTTATTCCACTAATAGGTCTGCTACAGGAAAAGTTAAAAAAATGTAGTTATCCAGAAAATCGCTTTATTAAGCTATATGTCCATTCGTGACCACAGAACAGTCGCAAATTGTGTGGTGATGTAAAATTACTCTACCCTCCAAACCTCATCTATGTGTTCATTCTTAAGTTCATGTGTTCATTCATCTATGTGTTCATTCTTCTCTCATCCGCCAGAAAAGTGACACAACTTGCAAAAATTCATTTTGCGTTTTATTCCACTAATAGCTCTGCTACAGGAAAAATTTTATAAATGTAGTTATCCGGAAAATCGCTTTATTAAGCTATATGTCCATTCGTGACCACAGAACGGTGTCAAATTGTGTGGGGATGTAAAATTACTCTACCCTCCAAACCTCATCTATGTGCTCATTCTTAAGTGTTTTATGCACGTTTTTATTGCTGCATGCAGAACTCAGTACTATAATTTCATGTTACAGTAAAAACATGCAAATCCTAATTTTGCCTCTCCTATGAAATTTACTTTTGTTGAGATGTGTCACTTTTCTTGCGTGTGAGTGATATTTACTATTGATTTTCGAATATTCGCTTGCAAAAAAGGATAAGTTATTTTAATTATTCGTGTGCTTAAACCATATTGCAACTTTTTCAAAGAATTTCATATCTGTGTGTTCGATGCATTTCTTTTTCTTAAACACAAAAAATAGTCTGTTTATTATAATTCAATTTTTAAAGTCTGATATTCATAAAATATAATGCATGGATAATGCCAATTAATATAAAAATAAAGTATCTTTCCAAAGAAATCTAAATGTACATGTATCTAAATGTATAATCTAAGTGTGTGTAAAGTGTAATCTAAATGTATATACATTTAATACACATACCACAAAGAGTAGCTTTTGTTGAAATATTTTTATGTTATTCTTTACTCGCCAGAATTCAAGAGAAAATTTCCTTATATTTTTTATACGATAAAAAAAAAAAAAAATCGCACACATCTACATACATTTGATTTTGTAAATTTTTGTCTCCAATGTTCATGCAGCCGTTTAAACGACCGCTTTTAACATTTTAAGGTAATTTTGTTTTACTGGCACAGTTGTGGGGATATGAAAATATTGAACCTATGCCAAGAAAAACAATTAAAAAAAAATACATTTTACCTGAAAAAAATATAAAGAAAAAAGATATTTACAGACTATTTTTTATGATTATGCAAATATTCTTAGAGACTGACAAATATGTATTTGTATTGCACAAAGTTTTATTTTCTTATTTCTTATGTTAATGATGCATATAAGGTTTGGAGTCTAATATTTCTGGTTTTAAGGTAATTTGAAATTTTCATTTATTACGAAACATTTATATTTATTTATTGGATTTTTAAGTGAAACTTAATGCACTTGATTTTTTTCCCTTATTTCGATTTAATTTTTCGAAAAGATTCAAGAAAAACTATTTCAGCCTTTGAATGTAAACCGGGCTATAGAAATGTTGTAAATAATTTTTTTTTACTTGCCGAAGGAAATAATTTATTAAAATATGACATTTATGTATTGGTTTGTAAAGAATTATTAACATTAGAAAGGCAGAAATTTTAAGCAAACTTTATAAAAATATTTTACTTTGAAAATTACTTTAAAAACCTAAGTTTTCTTTAAAACTACTAGGGGGCTCGGCCCCCTACGAGCTACGCTCGCCAACCCCCGTCCAGACACCGCAGGCTCTAAATGCACGCTAATTTGATCGGCTTTAAAAAGATTTCGAAATATTGAATTATAATTTAAAAAACAGTGGCGATCTCCCTATAAACGAATTTCTATTCATTTCTCTTTGATTGGGGAATTTTAACGCCAAATCCGCTGCGGTACTACTTGATTATCCTGTCGACAAATTTCGCCAAATTATATAAATCGCCAAACCACTCGCCAAATTATACAAATTGATATAATTTTTATTTTAAATAACGAAAGAACAAATAAATTCGTACAACATTAATAAAAACACAAATAAAACGTCGAAATAAAAATTACTTGATGACGTAGACACGTGTAACAACATTTCAAAATAAGCAATAAGCTAATATAAAAGGAATTAAGTAAACAGAGTCTTTGTCTCCTGGTATTTTTTAACAAAGCGAAAAGAAAGTTCTTTTAAATGAGACATTTTAAATTAATCGTTTTTAATCTGACGTAATTTTTACCAAGCTATTCTTTCTCTTTTAAATAATCGAGTGAAAGTACTTTTGTTAGCAATGAAATATTATTTGCGGTTTCCTAACAAAAATAGTTGAAAATATCCTCTCAAAATATTAAATAAATGTCTAGCGCAATTTCTAAATTTAAACTTTTTTGCAATATTATTTTGTGTTCATTTTATGTAATAACTATAATGTGACGTAAATATGACGTAATTTCTCCTAAGACTTCTAACGCATGTTAATGAATTTATAATTTTACAATATCCTTTCTCTTATAAAATTCACGTGTGTACTTTTTATGACGTAATTTTTAATAAGTTCCTGCTTTTTATACATAATTATTTAATTCTAATTTGAAAGTTTTTTTCCTGTTTATAATAGTCACGTGTAAATAAATTTTTAATTTGAAGCAAACATTATTGCTTGCGCTTTTTATACAGTTGGCAACAGTTTAAATTAGTACAATTTTCTGAAATCTGTAAAAAATATCTCTAGAAATGCTGAAAATTTGAATTTAAAATAGAAATAAAACCTGAAAAAATGAGTCAAAATAAAAAAATTAATGCAATCTGCACTCCGGCAAATTCTAACGCATAAAATGATCTAAAAATGATTACACTGCCATGTATAGTTTTTGCTGCTATAAAACTTTTTTAGTGGAACGATTTTGTCCAACTTTAGCATTAAATATCTCTTAAAATAATATTTCGATTTGAAAACTGTCTGCATCAGCGTGTTTATCAAACATTTCTGTATAAAACCACTGATTTTCATATTTTTGTATGCATTATTTGTCTCAATATTAACGAAGAAAGACCTCCGGTCACAAAAAATCCAAAACCGGCGGCGGCGGCGATGACAGCGGTAGTTACTTTTTTTTAGAATAGAGAGATTTAACTTATTTATTTGACTGTGTAGTATGTATTTTACCGATTTTATGAAGAAATTTCTAGTTCGAATCGAAATTAATCATTTGGTCGGAGTCGAATTGACTCCTGCTGATCGTTCTAGTGTTAAAGATTACAATGACAATATACACTATTACAATTATTCAATTCTCAGTATCAGTATAGTTTATGTTATTTGAAGAGGAATATGAATGTTTTCTATCAATGGGTTTAAATTAATATAATAAGTTAAGGGACTTTATTTGACTTATTAATGTATTTTTTATTTGACGTGTATTCCAAAATTATAGACTTGATTACAATTCGAACTTGTACAGAATACTAGATTTTTACGTGCGTTCGCAATTATATAAATACGTGGCACCTATAGTCGTTGTCTGGTCCGGCCCTCTATCTGTCTGTCCGTATATAACAGCGCTAAAACTGCCCAGCCGAATTGTTTGAAATGTAATATGTATAATCGTTGCAGATTTTTGTCGAGTCATTTCCAATTTTATGAAAATCGAATCTAAACTTAAAAATATATGAATGAAAGTTTTCTTCATTCTATTAAATCCTATCATACGTAATTAATTCAATGATATCCAACGATAGGTAATGATTCTAGGTTTGCCTTGTTGATTATGCCCTATTAAGATGGAATCCTATTATTTCTGTATTACTGAATTTAATATATATAATCGTAATAAATTTTGTATTCATGCATTTTTTCATAAGAGTGCAACAACTATTGCACCAAGATCTGAATATATATAAAACTAGTTATAGTACGAACGCACCTCATTTACCTTGTTTGACGTACAATTTCCAACTTGTTGTTTTCCCATTTACATAACAATAGCTACGAAAACCTAGAAGAATATTTTTCTTACTGCCTCAAGGCATTAAAGCTTTTAAAAATGAAATTTGTGTGAGGAAGTAGGACCTATAATACAAATTTAAATTTTCGAAAAATGAGGAAAAAACCATTAATGTCATTGATTAGCGATGTCTTGAGCACCTACTGCAACAAAAGTTTTTCTTCCGATCTGGATTACCCTCCTGTATTCTCCTCATATTGAGCATCAGGGGCGTGCCTAGCGGGGGGGTGTTGGGGGTGTAACACCCCCCCCCCACTTATTTGGAAGAGTTGGTAAAATTTAGAATAGTCGGAAAGTTAAGAACACACCCTGCAAAAAGTCTCCTCTCCCGTCGTCAGTATCATTTCAGTTCTCTGTTGTCTATCTTTAAGGGTGTATTCCAATCCAAATTGCTTATTTTCTGATACATTTTTAAATTCATTTTTGCTCTCAATTGCATCAAACTAGGAAATTGTCTTATTTAGAAACTACATAATGTGCCATGCTTCTCGATTTTTTCATAAATGCAGAAAATGTTGTAAAAAATGCTGTCAAAGTTGACGTTTTGAACCGAATTTTCCGAAGCGGTAGATCTGGGAATGAAAAAAATGGTCATACTGAGAAAATAATTGTTTAAAACTCAAATTCTAATTAATTGAGTGAAAAAATGAAATCACACGGCCTCTTATACATCTCTTCAAAAATCACCTCAGCAAGTTTCATCTTTTTACTTTTAAAAATGAGTCTGAAAATGTCTCAGAAATTTCGGCTGTTAAGGGTGGAAAAATATTTTTTCGAATACACCCTTGGGGAAAAGAAAGAACTTCTCATGGAAGATTGTGTATGATTCTGTGTGGCAGGGACAGGTTGTCAGAAAGCGGAGGTGATAGAGAGAGAGAGAGAATCGCGTTTCTGAGAATTTGAGACTTTCGTGAAAGAAAGGGGGAGGGGAGGGGGTTGTTGCAATCTCTATTGTAAGTTTTCCCATGTATCATCTTTAATTGCTCCCTTCTGCTATGGACTGATTCTTAAGCTGCGTACGCACCATCCTTCTACCTGTTATCAGTGTCGGCTTCGTTCTTTGTGGCCACGCGGTGTCTTTGATTTTTAACGACTTTAGCAGGAAAGGGACTGATGTCCGGCAAAAGAGGAACCTTTCCTTCAAGTAGAGTCGAGCTCCTTATCTCCTGACCCATTGTTGATTCCCCTCATTCTTTTGTGAATAAACCGCAGATGGGTTCAGAATAAAAGATTTTCCAAGAAAACTAGAGAAGTAAACAAAATACGCGTGCGTACGCAGCCTTAGAATTTGGTGATCTCTTGACTCTGGATTTGGCGCTAGTTATTTGAGGTTGCTGCATTTAAAAGATGAAGTCACGGACACAGAAAAAGAGCGATTTGCAAAAGTTTGTTTTTGTCGCATAATTCAGTGAAAATTTTATGCACACACTGTGATCGCGTATACACACATTTCACAGAAAAAAATTAATTTATATCGCCATATAAGAAAATTTCATCCGAATGAAAACATCGACCTCCAGAAAGGAAAACGGATTCAATGTACAATATGTAGATATTTCTGCATTTCTAAGAGGCCTGCATAGTCATATTCAAACACATCATCCAGCTGTAAAATTATCTTTTGAAAAGGCTCCTGTATAGCCCCTCTCCTCCCCCCCCCCCCAAAAAAAAGCCGGTTTTATTTTCAAATTATCATAGACACATGAATTTTGTAGGCAGGTACATCTGGAATAGTAATCATGCTTAAAGTACGTGTTACTCTTTTTGTGAGTGGGTGAGGGCGACCATCTTTAAACCTCATCCGTTGAAAATTCCAAAATCAGAGCATTTAAGCATCATCACTCTTCAGGTTAGTTCTAACTGTGACCAAAATTTTTAGTAGTGAGTGGGTGGAGGCGACCATCTTTAAACCTCATTCGTTGAAAATTCCAAAATCAGAGCATTTAAGCATCATCACTCTTCAGGTTGGTTCTAACTGTGTCCAAAATTTTTAGTGTCTGATTATTTGCAGACTCAAAGAAAAATAATATTTTTTGTCGCAGGGAGGGGGTGGGGGGAGGTAGACCATGTTCTCTTAAAATTTTCAATAAAAGAGTACTTAATCTTTCTTGAATCTTTCAAGAAAGGAATACTTTTGCATGATTATTATTTAGCTCTGCTTCTTCTTGAATTCGGTTCAAAACGGCGACTTTGACAGTATTTTCTAAAAACCTTTAACAAAAGTAAATATATATATATATATAATAATGGGAAACGTATTTCGATTACAAAGTTTCTGAATAAGAACACCTGCCAGTTTCATGAATTTCCGAATAAAAATGAATTAAAAAATGTGTCAGAAAGTAGCTTTGAATTTGAGAACAGCCTTAATAATAGTCGCATTTTTGGGTGAAGGGAAGCAATCAGGGGCTAATAATAAATTTTGAGGTTTGTTTACTATGCTCCTATAGAAGAATTAAGTGACTGAATTGATATTATTTATTAAAATACGAAAAAAAATTGGTAAATTGTTTTAGGTATGCTAAGTTTCTTATTATTCGCCAAACTAGCAATATGTAGCCAAATCTTGTTTCGATTGCACACCAGGTAGATTTATCCATAAGGAGCTATACTAATATATATCTTATTTTTATCAATGCGGTTTTATTTATAGAAACATAAATTCCGAAGTACTTCAACATTCTTAAATTGTTACTTTTGAGAACGGGTTAATGCACGGTACATCCGTACACATTTCCTTTTAAATCGTAAGCAGAATCCTAATTAATAACAGGATTCTCAACTCTACTTATATAGTAAAATAATTTTAAAAAAATTACACATACTGAATAACAGCATTTAATTTAGACTGTGGTTAAGGAGAATGCAGGTGAACACTTAAGACTTTTAGTGATTTTTATAAATTCACAGTATTGTAGAACAGTTGACTCCGTCGCTGAGGGGGGGGGGGGGGGGGCTTTCACAAAGCCTTTCTCACCCCCGATCTTGCAGTTGGCAAAATTCAGTTCACCCCCCCCCCCCCCCCCCACTAAAACAGCCTTCGGCACGCCCCTGTTGAGCATTGATGAGTTATAAAAACCTCGTAGGTGGGTAAAGAAAGTAATAATATTATTTTTAGTTTATTGTTTCAATTTTTTATTTAAAGTAAACAAACTTGTATATTATCAAATTGCGATGCTTAACACTGTGTAATCACCCCTCATTTCATATATACCCTTTTCCAACAAAAAATCGCATTTTCTAAAATTTGTAACATGGGCCATTCTTGCAGACACCCATTCAATTGCTGAGATATAAGAAGACTGCTTTGGGAAAATATACATTACGGAATGATATTCTGATTGCAATTCGAACTTGCAGAGAACACTAAATTTTTATTTTCCCATTTACAACTGCTTTCTCTTCCCGTTGACATAACAATATCTACGAAAACCTACAAGAATATTTTTCTCACTGCCTCAAGGCATTAGAACTTTTACAAATTGAATTGGAATCTGGAAAAAAGGCCTAGATTACAAATTTAAAATTTTGAAAAATGAGGAAAAAACTATTGATGTCATTGATTAGCCATGTCCTGCCTGAGTACTTAGTGCAAGAAAAGCTCTTCTTCCGATCTTAATTACCCTCCTCTTTTCTCTTCATGTTGAGCATTGACGAGTAATAAAAAACTCGTTAGGTGGGTGAGGAAAGTAATAGTATTATTTTTTATTTATTTTTTTATTTAATTTTTTATTTAAAGTAAAAAATCTAGTATACTATAAAATTGCGATTTTTAACACTGTCTAATCATCAATCATTTGACATTGATAGACCCTTTTCCAAAAAAAGACCTCACTTCCAAAATTTGTAATATTTGCCACTCTCGCAGACACCCATTCAATTGTTGCGATATAAGAAGACTGCTTTGGGAAAATATACATTACGTAATGATATTTTAATTGCAATTTGAATTTGCAAAAAATACTAGATTTTTATTTTCCCGTTTACAACTGCTTTCTATGCCCGTTGACATAATAATATCTACGAACACCTACAAGAATATTTTCCCAAGACATAGAAAATTTACCTACAAATTTAAACCTTAGACCTACAATTTTAAAATATTGAAAAATGACGAAAAAACTACTGATGTCATTGATTAGCAATGTCCTGAGCACCTTCTGCAACAAAAGCCCTTTTTCGGATCTTGATTACCCTCCTCTTCATGTTGAGCATTGACGAGTAATAAAAAACTCGTTAGGTGGGTAAGGAAAGTAATAATGGGTCATTCCATGGTAACTTGTTACTTTTAGACCAATTTACTGCAGTATTTTTCGTAATGTAACAACAAAAAATATACAAATCTATAAAGTTGGCATGATTTCTTAATTAAACCTATCAAAAGGTTAATTTGGATGAAAATTACAACCCTTTCACCGTCCGAGGGTCTTCCTGTATTTTTATAAGAATGCTTGTAAATTCGAGGATATATATATTTATCAATCGCAATTTGATGCTCTAATATCTTTAATATCACTTCTTTCTATATATGGTTCAAAATAAAATTCTGTTTAAGATATTTTTGTCTACAGCCATTTTAACATGATTTCTAGAAACGGAAAAAATCCGGGCCCAACGGTTAAAGGGTTAAAAAATGAGAATGAAAATTATATTTTTTATAAGTTACGTTCCTTTTTCAGTAATTTCACTTACCATAATAAATATAACTGCCAGAGGTCAAGAAATAACACTAAAATTAGGTAATTTTCATCTAAATTGAGCTTTGGATAGGTTTAATTAACAAATCATGTCAATTTTACATTTTGAATATCTTTTTTTTGGTATTATATTATTAAAAATACTGCAATAAAATTGTTCTAAATGTAACGTAAGTTACAATTGAATGGCCCTAATATTATTTTTAGTTTATTGTTTTAATTTTTTCATTTGCAATTTTTAACTCTGTGTAATCATCAATCATTTCATGTAGATATAGACCCTTTTCCAAAAAAAAAAAAAAAACCTGCTTTCCAAAATTTGTAACATGGACCCTTCTTACAAACTCAGGGCCATCGCTGAGACTTTTTCTTCGGGAGTGGAGTGGAGTCTGTGTGTGTGTGAGTGTGGGGGGGTGGGGGGGTAGAAAACCTTAAATTGCCAAGTAAATTTCAGTATTTGACAGCTAGATTTATAATTTTGCCAAGTTACCGCAATTAAAAAAGTCCTTCCGGCCGGTGCCGGGAGAAAGAGGTAGCTTTCATATTCCTTATTTTAAAAAAGCCAACTTATATTATTCAAACACACGAAGCTCAATTTAGTGGAAACCGAATATAGGAGATTCAATACTAATTTTTATCAATACTAAATCATTATGAATGAGAATTTCGCGAAATTAGTCAGCTTTATCCAAGCTGCTTTTATTTAAAGTAACTTATATTTGGCTGCTAAATTCGGCGATTTCTTAAAGTGCCTGCCCTTTTAAGACACCATGGTGGATGAGGCTAACCAGTGAACTTGGTCGAGACCTTAGTAATTGCTGTGCACATGCTCACTCACATCGGAATCAGTTGATATATACGAGTGCTGTCGCAGGCAAAAAATCAGATTTTTCAAAATGTCACCCACCTTAGAAATTGAAACTGCTATATCTGAGCTATTTTTTAAGATAAAGACAAACAAAAAATGCTCCTGAATCCTTATATCAAGGTCAAATACTTAAGAAAGAAACCTTTTTCAATTTCTAATTTTTTTGCACCTCACTTTAAATATAATTTTTTTCAATTTGATGTCCGCCATTTTGAAACAAGATGGCTGATGAAGCTGGCCAGCGAACTTGGTCGAGATATTGATGTATACTATCCACATGCCTTCTTACATCGAAATAGGCGAATACGTGTGCTATCGCGTGACAAATACAAGATCGTTTCAAAGTGTTAGCCATGCTAGAAATTCAATGTGCTATAATTCAACCATTTTTTAAGATATAAACAAAAAAACAAATTTTCAGAAACAAAAACTGCTCCAGAATCTTTGTATCAAGGCCAAACACACAAAAAAATCTTTTTCATTTTCCAATTTTTTAATACCTTAAATTAAATTTTTTTTAATGGCAACCCTTTTGAAACAAGATGGCGAATGAAGCTGGCCAATGAACTCGGTCGAGACATTGGTATGTACTATGTACAGAGACAGACCAAGTTCCATCCAAATCGGTTCATAAATACGCCTGTTATCGCGTGACAAAAATCAGGTTGTTTTAAAATGTCAGCCACAATAGAAATTCAAAATGCTATAATTCAGCCATTTTTTTAGATATAGACAAAACAAAACCTGTTCCGGAATCTTTGTATTAAGGTAAAACACATACGAAAAAAATCTTTTTCATTTTCTAATTTTTTGGTATCTCATTTTAAATTTTAATTTTTTTAAATTTTTTTAAATGGCCGCCATTTTGAAACTAGATGGCGGATGAAGCTGGCCAACGAACTCGGTCGAGATATTTGTATGTACTATGTACACGCCAAGGTACATCCAAATCGGTTCATAAATACACCTGTTATCACGTGATAAAAATCAGGACGTTTCAAAATGTCAGCCACGCTAGAAATTCAAAATGCTATAACTCAGCCATTTTTTAAGATATAGACGAAACAAAAACTGCTCCCGAATCTTTTTATCAAGGTCAAACACATAAGAAAAAAATATTTTTTCAATTTTCAGTTTTTTGTTACCACATTTCAAATTTAAATTTTTCTTAAAAAATTAAATGGCCGCCATTTTTAAACAAGATGGCGGATGAAGCTGGCCAACGAACTCGGTCGAGACATTGGTATGTACTATGTAAAAATGAAGTTACATCCAAATCGGTTCATAAATACGCCTTTTATCGCGTGACAAAATTCAGGACGTTTCAAAATTTCAGCCATGCTAGAAATTCAAAATGCTATAACTCATCCATTTTTTAAGATATAGACAAAACAAAAACTGCTTCGGAGTCTTTGTATAAAGGTCAAATACATAAGAAAAAAAATGTTTTTCCATTTTCAATATTTTGGTACCACATTTCAAATTTTAAATTTTTTAAAAATTTTTAAATGGCCGCCATTTTGAAACAAAATGGCGGATGAAGCTGGCCAACGAACTCGGTCGAGACATTGGTATATACTATGTACACACCGAATTACATCCAAATCCGTTCATAAATACGAGAGTTACAGTATGACAAAGGTCAGATATATATATATATATATATATATATCAATTTTGAACGGAGGGTGGTTTCGGGGTCTGGGGGTCATGATCGATGAAAATATACCAAAATTTTTTGAAATCGCTTTCCTCCGAACGGCTGCAATAGGTAGCTTTTTGTAATGAAAGCTACCTAAAAATGTATCATAGTTCTTATTGGTAAAAAGTTTAATAATATTCTCAATTAGATTTGTAACTTTTGCCAAGTCTATCAGAAATAGAAAGTGTATTATAGTTTTTATTAAAGATTTAAACAAATTTGCCAACAAACGCAGCAAAGAGGAAATTGCTGGCCAGCAGCAAGATAGGTTCTGGCAATGATGGAGAAGTGCTTACTAATGGTCTACCACTGCATGACCACTACTGGACAGCTTCAGTCAACTTTGCTGTTGAAAATCATCAGATAAAATTCTGGTGGGCTTCCGTTTTATCTCATGCGCTGGCCCACCACTACATGGAAGTGCACGAACTTTTGCAGTATTATTGCTGGGAACCCTTACGCTAGGTGGCGTTGCGAATATCGAAGACATTGAGTATTTGAACACAAATCTGAAATGAATATCTTAACACAATTTAAGCTGCGAAGCTAATTTTTTTTTTTTACTGTAAATAATATAGCACCACTGCCACTAACAAAATAAATAAGTAAATGAATAGATAAATAAATTCTTTATTTCAACGCACTTTTTTTTTCTCCTTAAATCTGGTTTTACTAAATTACAAAGGATTTCGGTTTTCATAATTTACACAGTTGAGAATAAAAAAAAAAAGGGCGTATAAAATATATAGGATTTCTATACAATACAATAATTTCTATACCAGTTTAATGATTGGGAACGTAAATCACAAAAGAAACAATCTTGAAATAGTGTAATGAGAGTTTGAAAACTACGAGCGGTCGTAGAATACGCTGAAAGTACTTGTTCATGTCCGGTCACGAAAACCAAACAGCACTGAGCGCGGTTAGTACTTGGGAGGGTGACCACGTGGAAAACGCTGCAAGTTCAAATATTTCTATAGACATTTCTATTATAGCCACTTCTACAGATATTTCTATAGCTCTTGGTGAAACTAGGTTATCGAAAAAAGGGCCGTAATTCTATAATACTTTGTTTTTTTATTGAATTCTATAAGAAATTTTTATAAGAGAAAGTGCTGGGCCAGCAAATGAATAGCAGTAGGATAGATGCTAGCACTGCAGGAAAAGTGCCGGATTGAAGTAATGTGATGGCATAACAATGCTGGCCTGCTGCTGTCATCACTGATGGGCCAGCTGCATTCCGCACGGTCACTTTTCTACTGGTTTAAGTAATGGCACAATTGCACTTTACCGCTGATGGCAGTGCTGGCTGCCATCTTTTTTCCAGCTGATGGCCTACTGTTTCTTACTTTGCTGGGAAGTTTGTAAATTTGCCAAGTGTAATAGCATTCGTAAACTTTTTTTGGGGGGGGGCACCCCCCTTACCCTTTAGCGAGACCCCTGTGAAGACACTCATTCAGTTGTTGCGATATAAGAAGATTGCATTGGGAAAACATACATTACGGAATGATATTTTGACTACAATTTGAACTTGCATAGAACACTAGATTTTTATTTTCCCGTTTATGACTGCTTTCTATTCCCGTTGACATAACAATATCTACGAAAACCTAGAAGAATGTTTTTCTTACTGCCTTAAGGCATTAGAACTTTTACAAATTGAACGGGTGTATGGAAGAAAAGACTAGATTACAAATTTAAAAATTTGAAAAATGAGAAAAACTATTGATGTCAGTTTTAATGAATTTTTCAATTAATTTTCAGCAGTGAAATTACGCCTGAAATTATTGAATATGAAACTATTATTAATATGGGATTATTGATTATTAATACGTGAAAATTTTTACATTGCTAACTAAGCGTAAACCAACAGAGTGAAAAATGTCCAAGCCGGGAATCAAACCCGGATCCCTGCCATGGCATTTCTCACTCTTAAATGTTGGCAAGGCTGCAACCACAGCACATGGAATAGTGTTCATGAGTGCACAACCCTGCGGGCAAATATAAAACGAAATAAAGCATAGCATAGGTAAGTATTTTAATTAATTTTCAGCAGTGAAATTACGCCCGAAATTATTGAATATTAAATACGTGAAAATTTTCACATTGCTGACTGAGCGTAAACCAACAGAATGAAAAATGTCCAAGCCGGGAATCGAACCCGGATTCCTGGAATAGATTTACGCTGAGTTAGCAATGTGAAAGTTTTTATGTATTTAATGTTCACTATTAATGTCATTGATTAGCAATGTCCTGAGTACCTAGTGTAACACAGTCTGTTCCCAAAAAACACAGAACTTTCGGGCCACTGATGGGTTCGTTAGCCTTGGCCGAAAGTGTTCGATGCGGGCCCGCTATCATTGATTAACGCTCCATAAAAAAAGTGTCACGCCGGATACAATGAGGCCTTAAGAAAATTGGCCGTAAATACAAGAAGTTGCCCACAATCATGCCACTAACTTTTCACTAAAAATGTTAGATAGCCTTAAACTGCCCACAATTACTGTATTAATGGCCTCTAAAAATAAAAGCTAACCAGAAGCCTGCCTTTGTCCTACCATTTGTGGTTGTTATAAATTAAATTCAACCCAAAGCTGCCCTTAAAAAAGCCTTTTATGGTTTCTACTAGCCAAAAGCCTGCCACTGTCATGCCATAAAGGTTATTTAAGCATAAATTCAAAATTTGTTGAATAAAAAATTTTTGTTGAAAAATTGTTTGAATGATAAAGTGTTTTTGCATGAAAAATAAATATATTAATAATCATTTAAGTACATAAAAAATATATAAATTTACTTTTCTTGAATTTTTTTCAAAAATTTCCAAACTACAATACTCGACATAGTGAATTTCTTAATTTGTTTATTTATTCTATTATACATTTTAAAAATTTATATGTAATACCATTTTTAAACAGTTGCGTTTCGTATACACTTTAAAAGTATTAATTGAAAAAATAAAATTGTTAATTCACTATGACAAGTATTGCGTTTCAAAAAAGTTCAAGATAAGTAAATTTATACTTTTTTTGAAAAATGTACCTAAATGATTATTAATATATAGTTTTTCATACAAAAATACTTTATCATTTAAACAGTTCTAGCAAGTATTTTTATAGAACAAATTTTGAATTTATGCCTGAACAATTTATATAATGTTATATAATGTGATCCATTATGTGTTTTATATTAAAATAGATCTATTTTGATATATATATATGTGTTTGTCTAGTGATCAAAATGGCTGAGTGTGAGTTGTGGTTTTAGAGTTCCCAAAACACTCTCATGCTAGCAACAAGATACGTTAGCGGTTTCCCGTGAGAAACTAACAACCCCAGAACCGCAAATGGAATTAAAACTGCTGATGCACATTTTTGCATCTCTGAGCTCGGGAACAAATTAACAGCTTAACCTCAGATTTCATTTCGAAGTGGCCGAGATCAGAAGGATCTAACTAGCTCTAGACGAGAGCTAAAGTCGCTGTGAAACCGGACAAGGGTCCGGCAGAATTCTCCAATGCCGTGGTTGGATTGCCGCAAAAACTCCTACCCTCCCGTAACTTTGTAAATATCTCTACTACTTTGAAGTTTAATAATAATCAAGAAACAGTAAACACCTATTATTCATTAATTATTGCCTTATTCCTGTATCATATTCTTTAGGTGAGTAAGGAACGTAATATTATTATTTTTAGTTTATTGTTTTAATTTTCAAAAATATTTCCTTTTTTGCAATATTTTCCAATATTTCTATGATATTCGGTGTTTTACTGTTTTGTCAATTCTTTATCTCTATTGTAATTATAATATTTTGGATATTTTTTATAAAGGATAAAACTTTATTTTTGATTTTCATATTCACATTTGTAAATGATTTGCGTTGTTTTATAATGGTTTTATATTAGCATTCAAATTATAATGCTGCAAATGCGCATGTAATTATGAATGTAAATCTTCCTTTATACGCTTTCACTTTGAATTATCACAAATTCTTTTTGAAATCTTATTTTTTTTATTATTAATTGCATCTTATATATTTTCGATATATAACAATGGTTAGCTAGATTTTTAGCATTAGATAATCTTATAAATAATATACATTATATATATATGTAAGGATCGCATCCCGGTCTCTTACTTTAATGGCATTTCGTGGAGTTTTGAGTTGCTTAGAAGCATGCATGGCCGAGAGTGGTGTAGCAGTGTTCGTGACCGATGTGAGACATTCAATAGACTATAGAATTCTTGGAAGCTGGTTTATTATTTTCTATTCATAAATCCTGATGAAACCAAGTCCAGCTGCGGAACTAACAGTCCCCAATTATTCGGGGAAAACACTCAGTTGAGCGATGTAGTTTCAATACATTTTGGTAAGAGAGAGAGCCACCCACAAAAACCTGCTCTTCAGCATATATAAGGGGTAGTTCACATTATTTCTGCCAGAGGGCAGACTTATTCATAAAAGGAGGAACTTTAGTTTTATTGGATAAGACTATTTTTAATGATGGGTTTTCTAATAATATTCAGTTCTTGCATCATCCAAACCTAATTTCAATTTCTGTTCTTTATGAGGTAATCAAAGTACTCACTGTCAACCAGACAGAAGCTAATTATGATTTATCTCTTATAATGTAATCATCACTATCTTATTTTGACACTAATTTAACTTTGTACTCAAAAATATATTTACTTTGATTTATTGCTCTGAAATTAATCCTTTGTTGTTTATAATTTGATTCTTAAATTACACTGGGGAACAATTTTTTCCACAATTTCTGTTGGCTTCGATTTTTCAGCTGTTTTCAAGTAAAAAAAAAAATGCTGATTTCAAAACTGCAATTAACTTTCTTCTATCACGTCAAGTTTTTTTCTAATAATATTCAGGTCTTGCATCACCCAGACCTAATTTTAATTTCTGTTCTTTATGAGGTAATCAAAGTACTCACTGTCAACCAGACAAAAGCTAATTATGATTTATCTCTTATAATGTAATCATCAATATCTTATTTTGACACTAATTTAGCTTTGTACTCAAAAATATATTTACTTTGATTTATTGCTCTGAAATTAATCCTTTGCTGTTTATAATTTGATTCTTATCTAGCATAGCCTGAAAAACTCAGTTTGTTTATGCTATAAATATAATGATGCTTACAAGATAATTTAATATGTTATATGATGACTGCCTTATGTCAACAAAGGGTAATTTCTTTTCCAAATCTGTTTCATAAATATCAATTAGTGTCAAAGATTTTTATGATGAAGAAAATCTTTTTATTTATTTCCTTTCAGAGTCTATGAAAAATAAGTTGGGTTCCTGATTTTAAAATGTAATTTAAATTTGAATTTTTAAAAAGGGTTTACCTGTTAAAATGGGGTTTATTTTTATTTATTTATTTTTATCCTTTCACACACACACATATATATATATATCTATCTTATAAATAATATATGTGTTACTGCTATTTTGGTCTATAGCAGTGAGGTTGGTTCACTTCAGTAACAAGACTTAGATACTTTTTCATAATTTAGTGAAGGTCTTGGTTATGCATAATACAAAAAAGCTATGTACAAGTTAGGAAATCCTGACAGGTTAACTTCATCTCAGCCGATCAGCTAGAAAGGAGTAGAAGTTGCGAGACAATAGATTTTCGACACTATTTATAACAAAATAGCAGCTGAGCTTGCTGCATCCTGGTGATCCTGTTGGCACAAGGTGATCCTGTTGAGTAAGTTACAATTATTGCATGACATAATAATCGCTGAGCTTGCACCATTTCACACAAAGAAAGTATCGTCTACTCAGCTCCATTTCACACAAAGAAAGTATCGTCTACTCAGCTCCATTATATATTGACCAGGATTGTTGCTATGTGCTCTTTCTCTTAATGATATCGCTGACTATAACTTGTTGTTAAGTGTAAGGGAATCATAACCACAACTCTCTCACATACATATATGTGATGTTGTGACATTTTGGAGCTTAAAAAGCAGGGCTACGGAGTCGGAGTCGGGCCCATTTTTGAGCGAAAGAGTCGCAGTCGGATTTGTTAAAATTCCCGGAGTCGGAGTCGTCCATTTTACAAGCTGGTCTGCATTATCGAATTCGGAGTCGGCCCATTTTTGAACGAAAGAGCCGAAGTCGGACTCGTCCATTTTCCCACCGACTTCACAGCCCTGTTAAAAAGGCAGCTGGCGAAAATTGTTTTTGATTTGGGTTTCCGAATACTGTTGCACAGGCGTTTGGCCGGATGGTTATGTCAAGAAGAAAATAGATGAAATCCAGAAATGTAGCAGTCGAATGAGATATTTCCAAATTTATTCACATATTCTGGAACACTCGGCAGGAGAAATGCTCAATCTAATCGATGATAAAATGATTATTTAATCATCTCTAGGTGGTAGCCGGAGTTTCAGAAAAAAAGCTTTGAATAAACTTCGAAGTCTCGAAGACCGTCTCTATCTGATTCCCTCTCAAAATCGACTTCCAAATTTTATTCTCTCGTATTTGGCTGCGCGTATGTATTTAACTTATTCTGACGCAAAGCGACAATCAAGGTCAGCTGACTTCTCTTCTCCAATCATAATCGCTTTAAGAGGGACCTATTAATAGTTCCAGTGGATTAATCTTGAGGTGATTCAATTTCCATAGCGCGAACAAATTCTTCAAGAATTTTCTATATCTTCGAATCAGGTACACAATGTGTAAATAAAAAATAACCTCTGCGATCGAGAGTGCTGGGTAAAATTAGAGCTTAGATTCCTAGACGATAATTTTAACAGAAAAGAAAAAATGAATTTATTGAAGCGGAATAAAAATTAGAATATTAAAGTATTGGAATGTTATAACAGCCACCTTGATATTTTAATAAAAGAATGGTTTTAAATAAATAGGTTTTTTAGAACGGTATAATTTATGAATTATGAAATTTTAGAAATTAAATAAAGAATTTAGAGGTGTTTGATATACACGGGAAATAATAGTGAATTTTAATATTAAGCAATTTGGAATAAATATTATTAGGTGGATTAAGATCTTATACCTTTACATATGGAGATTGATAGATCAGTTTAAGAATAGGGTTTTAATTTAAGAAACCTGTATAATATATGGAATATTATTAAACGAAGAATTTGTGTAAAATAATGTTAACCTTGGCGAAAAAATTTTAAATTTTGTAGTATATATGTATATATAAACATACCTAAAAGTTCATCAGGTTTGTTTTCATTGCTGTTTAAATCATTTAACAACAAAAGTTTATTCTGATAACCGAACTGCGCCAGCTTTTTAAATGAACGTCAAGGCCTTATCCTGGAAAAGTACCCAATGACCACTGTCTTAACAATTAGACTTAAATTAATTTGAAACATATGAAGTAAATTTAAGACGAACAGTATGCCTTTTTTAACTTGTGTAATTCAACATTAATAATTTTCCTAATTTTAAGAAGTTGTGAAAGTTATTAATGTTTTTTAACTTTCAGTCAATTTAACAGTCAGAAAATGGATGTTTCTAACTTAATATTTTTTACATCCATATTTATTATTTATTTTCGAACATGCGCATATAAAAAGGGATTAATCATTTTAATTATTTGACTGCCACTTTGATTCTGTAACTTTTTCAAAGAATTTTATAATTATGTGCTTGGACATTTCATTTTCTTACATAACGTAAATAAGTCCGTTTTAGTTTACTTAGGAAAATCTAATGCTTATAAAAATATGTATACGCTGTCGAATAACATAAAAATAAATCGTCAACCTAAATAAATCTAAATATTATGCAAAAATATTTATGAATATCAAAAGCAGATGTTTTCTCTAGAAATGAAATTATTTTTTTTTTCTTTATTTTTTACCCGCCAGAATTTAAGAGAAATTTTCAGTGTTTTCTTTTTTAAAGCGTAAAAAAATACACACAGCTACATACATTTAACTTTACAAAATTTCATATTCAACGTCTATGCAGCAGTTTAAACCACAATTTTAACATTTTAAAGCTCTGGTGTTTTGCTTGCGCAGCGGTATGAAAATATTGAACAAATGCCAAGAAAAATAACTTAAAAAAATTCTTTTTACCTGAAAAAATGTAAAGGAAAAAGATATTCACCGACTACTTTTTTATCATTATGCAAATATATTCTCAGAGATTGAGAAACATGTTTTGTATTGGATAATTTCCCCTCTTTCCTATGCTAATGATGCTTTTAAAATTTGTAGTTTAATATTTCAGATTTTAAAGCAGTTTGAAATATATCTTTATTACGAAAAATATTTATTCACTGAATTTCTACTTAATGCTTTTTTTTCCTTACGACAATTTAATATTTCAAAGAGATCCAAGAAGTAACTATTTTAGTTTTAAAAAATAAACAGAACTGTAAAAAGTTTTAAATATTTAAATAGTTTTTTATTGTTGTTGTTTTCTAATGGAATAATTCATTAAAAATTGAAACTTATCTACTGATATCTCAAGATTTAAAGCTAAAATGACAACATACTGTTTCAATATCTCAACATTCAGTATGGTTAATGGTATTTTTAAATAACTATTCAGTCTATCTGGTAATGTATTTGAATTAATTAATGTAATTAATGTAAAGTCTTGGGGGGGGGGGGGGGGGTGTCCAAGACTCTTAAAGCTTTAAAATTTTCGAAAATTTAATTTTTTTAGATGTTAAACTTCTATCATTTCTGAACATTTTGATATAATTGTTTCCTTGAAATTCCCATTAGAACAGAAGTTATGGTTTTTAGAATTATAGCAGCTCAATAGCGGAAGCGGCGTTTCCGAAACTTTGAAGTCATTTTTTTTCCAAATGACGATTTTGGGCATAACGCGCACAATATCTCAAAAACTTCTGAATATTTTTTCATGAAAATTTCAAAACATATGTTTCATGTTAGTGTGTATAAACCGAACCTAACATTTCCTTTTCACTGTTTAAATTTTTTTTGTAGGTGATTATATTGTTGAAATTTTCTAAATTTTATATTACCTAAACACAACTTTGTGTTAAAAATATAAAAATGCTTTAAATACAAATTTATTTAGGTTCCGGGTAATTATCATAATCTGAAGTATAAGTAGGCACCAAAATTTTCATTCTAGTTGCAAAATTTATTTTGTAATCCTGCGCGTAATCTGTTGTGCCGCTTTTCTGCTCATTAAATGTCTGACAGTTTGGAGCCCCCTGTAAATGCTAATTCTGCATCTTGCAATTTTTTAAATATTTGGAATGAAAGAACATACTTATATCCTTCATTCCCAATTAAAATTGTGTCTTAAAATCAAATATATTTTAAGCTATTAAATGCTAAAAACGGTCTTTTTTTTCATTTTTTTCCAATTTTAAGAGTCCTGAGACCCTTTAATGTATATTTTATCCGATGTTCATTACATAATCATAGAGTTAACCACAATTCGAATAAGCAAAAGTAAGGTTAACAGTAGAATATTATTTTCACGTTTTATAGTTATCCCCTATTCTCATTAATATTACAACATATATATAAACCTGTCAGAATATATTTTAATGCCTTAAAGTATTAGCATTAAAAAGAATTTGATGCGAGATAAAAATATTGCTTTAGTAAACTATACTATAAAAGAGCTAAACATACTCAATAAAAAGAATCTTATTCACATACTCGAATGACAGTTTCATGAATATGTGATGAATTTTTCTCTGTTGATTGATACAATGTTATATCTTTTATTTGCAAATATTTGCATTATCTAACAATGACAAGGGTGTTATAAATTGATCTACATTATCAACTTGAAGTCTCTAAAGTAGAATAGCCCCAGGCCATCTTAGAAAGTTTTCTAAAATTATACTTTTTCGATAATTGAGCCGTTGATTTTGAATCCGGGCAAGTCCATTTTTAAGTGCGTTCGTAATTATATAAATGCGTAACACCTATAGTCGTCGTCTGATCCGTCCGTCTGTCCGTCTATTCGCAAATAACAGCGTAAAAACTACCCAAACGAATTTGAAATTTAATATATATAATCGTTGCAGAATTTTATCGAGTCATTTCAAATTTTATGAAAATCGAATCAAAATTAAAAACGATATTAATAAAAGTTTTCTTCACTCTGTTAAATCCTATCATACGTAATAACATACGTAATTTTCATACGTAATACAGGTTATGATTTAATCGTAACCCCACAAACACAAAACATCTTAATTTGCTATTTTTTGAATCAAAAATATTTATTATTAAATAATAACTTGCATTTGTTACTGACACTGAGATTGATTTTACCATTTGATACTTACCTGAAATAGCTGCAATAAAATTGTTTCAGGCCTTTCGAATCACGCATAAAAAAGGTTTGGTTATAAAAACCACGAACGTGCTCATTCAAAAAATGAAATGATTATTGCAATGCTAAGAGGCATTTACAATTTCATGCTTACAGCTTGAGTTTTATTTATTACTTTATTGTATAATATTTATTTCTTCTGTTATTTTAAATATTTGGGGCACGACATTCTCACAATCTTTCGACTTTTCAGAAATAAAAATCTGGTGAAATTAAACTTTTAAAATAACATTTTAAACTTATAGACGAATGCCTTAATGATTCAAAATAAAGGAAAAATGGTTAGCAGCAAAAATGTTTTAATTAACTGAGGTTTAAGTGAAACTTTCGAGTTTAATTTTACTTACCATTTTACCGCTATAACTTTTTATTTTCTTCCAAATTTTTACTTATAATGAATTTGCATAGTACCCACAGGACATTCAAATAAGAAATAATAACAATGTAGTATTTTTAGTACAAAATTTTTGTATAACATTGTCTTAAAGGGTGTTAAAGAAAGGACTGTAAGTGGGAAAAAAAGGACGGTATAGGAAAAAAGGGACGGTAAGGACAAAAAAGGGATGGTAAGGATGGGACGGTAAGAAAAATTACCACCTATTTTTAGGCAAATCATGTTAAGATTAAGGGATAGCCACAATGTTCATTCATTTTTAGAAACAGTTATTTACATTCGATTAAATAAAAAAAAAATTAATTTACCTCGAAAAATCCAGGAATAAACCTTGGGGACGATACGACTATCAATAAAGCCACGATGCTTGAAATTGATATTTAAATAGTGATTTAAATTCTGCAATAAATTTCCTGTCAAAAAATTTTAGCCATTCTTTCTCTAGCATACTTCTGCACGAGACAATAGTTGAAAAAAATTCTATGGCTACTTCTGAAGTGATTTTCTGTATAAGTTTAGCAAGAGAGGCAGTAAGGAATCTAAAACCCAGGGACAGAGTTAAAAAAATAATAACAACCCTAAAAATGTGTGCAGGTAAATTTTTTGATACATATTTATATAAAATAAGTATCCCAGTTTCGGAAAAAAATTACACCGAATTACTTTTATTGAAACAATTTTATACAGACAGCACCCCAAACTTAAAAATCAGCATCAGGGACACGGGGCGGTATAGGAATTTTGTTGTATATTTGGACCCCCAACATTGTCTAAAACTTATTTATCTTATTAATATTGTTATACAGTCATGTAATGGTATGTTTGGTATGTAATGGTATGTTTTCCAGTATAAGAAATAAAAAACCCCCCAAGAATATATACTAAAATAAAAATTATTATTCAGGGACAGAAAAATATAGAAAAGTCAAAAGATTGTGAGAATGCCTCATATATTAGTACTGATTTAAGAAAATAGTTCGTGAATGTCTGTAATTTTCAAATATTACGTTTTTTAAATGCTCGCTTTAGTATATCAACAATGTTATTTTTTCTCAAATGTTTCGTTTCACGTGAATTTCAATTTGTGCCAATTATTAAGTTTGGCGACAATGGTGTTGGTATAACAAAAAAGTACCAAAATAATGTATAATTCCTTATTATTTTAAAAAGTTCTACACTGTGAAAAAAAGATAAATATTTTCCAAGGTATTAAGAAATTTATTACGGTTCATGAAAATATAATATATCCTTTTGCAAGTTACCCACGATTTAAAAATCATTCTTTTACCTTCCGAAACCACAGAAAAGTATTTTTGAAGCAAAGTTTTTTTTTATAATATAAAAATTATTGTACAAAAGTGTATTTTCATTGATAATATAACCGTTTAATATTTTTTAAACTGAATTATAATTTAATACCTAAATTGTAAGGCATTTTTTCGTTTTTAGTAAAGTAATTTCCGAAATTTTTAGAGAAGTTTCTGATTAATTTTTACAGTGTATTAACCAGTTTTCTCAATATGAACTATCGGTTTCTTGGATTTCAATTCTCAAATAAACATTTTCATGTTCATGTTCAAGATGCAAACATGCTACATTCACAGAAATTAAAATTTTTTTTCTTACACTTACATGTAAAAATTCTGGTAAGCAGATGAAAATGTTGAGAATTGACAGCATCCGAAAAACCAATATTTCGTGCTGAGACAATTATAAAGCTATTCCGAAATGTTTCTAAAAATTATAAGCAAAAACTTTTGTTTCAGAAATCCTTTTTAAAATTTCAGAAATTTTTTGGTTTCCGATTTTTTGGAAGATAAAGAATAGCTTTTCGGATTCGTGGATAATTTGAAAGAAGTTATATTTTGGTAAACCGTATTAAATTTTGTAATATTTTCGGGAACATTTGACTTTTTTTTTAGTGTATGCGATTTTTCACTAACTAATTATTACTTAAATACAGTGAAACTTCTCTGTGCAATCACCTCCATTAAACGACCACGTCCCTGAAGGACCATTTTTTAATGGAACGAAATTTATTTCCATAGGCTCAAAACTAATTTTACCTCCATTCAGAGACCATCCCAGTTGAACTCCCTCCATGAGCTACCAATTTCTTTGAAGAAATTTTACGTTTTTTCATGGTCGCTTGAAGAAGGTTGTATTAGAAAACTAATTCCGGAGAGCGCATTATTCATCGCACTTCTAAACTATGTTCAGATTTTTTTTTTAATCCCGGTAACTTTTAAGTGTTTAAACCCCTTTGTGCCTTTTTAGGCAATAAATTTAACTCTGATGACAAATTAAGAATGACGGTCAATAAACTCCCCTGCCCTATTCTGTCGGGAAACTATCAAAGAAATAGATAAATTAACGAAATCGTCATTATTTGTTACCGTCCAAAAAATAAAATTGCATTTATTTACCGAACTTCGAAAGAACTTGGAAATAAAAATTATGAAAGATAAAACCGTAAATTCAAAACAAACATAAATATATTCATTTTTTAAACTCTGCAGTAATTAACTTATGTAATTAACTTTTGTTTTGATACTTAAATTTTATATTTTTTATATTGTGAAAAATAAATTTTAGTAACATTAATTGTTACCTTTTTCAACAATTAAAATGTAGATTTAAATATGAGCTCCACTAAGAGACCACCTCTCGGTGCGACCAATTTTTATTGGAACGAAAAGTGGTCGCTTTAGGGAGGTTTTACTGTATAAACTCAATTCCAGAAATGTATGTATTCGTCTTAAAAAACATCAATTATTACTAAGAAATATTCCCCGCAAATTGGACAAACGGCCTTGGTATTTTTGCTTAATTTTGCATTTCATAATTATAAATTTGGTAATTATTTCTTGTTTTTTTTAAATGGATGCACATTTATTGGAAAAATAATATTGTTAATATAATATGCTTGAGAAGTTTGTAGAGGATTGGAACGAAAATAATTCCCATGGGACATTTTAATCATTGGCTACGAGTGACTTTTAAAAACTGCATAGAACTGGTTAAAATTTGAGTAGACTTAAATTATACTCACACTTATTAAGATGATCGAGATAATTTCCCGAAGAAAAAATAAATGACTAGGGGGCTCCTCCCCCTACGAGCTACGCTCGCCAACCCCGTTCAGAAACCGCAAACTCTAAAAGCACGCTAATTTCATCGGCTTAATCTTTTTTTCAGAAGGCTGAATTATCTAATAATAATAAAAAAAATAAACAGTGGCGATCTCTCTGTTAACGGACTGTCTACGCCTTTGATAAAATCAGATCAGTGAAAAATTTGAAAATAAACTAACATAAAATGAATTAAGTAAACAGAGTCTTTGTCTCCTGGTATTTTTTAACAACGCTATAAGAAAGTTTTTTTTAAATGAATCGTTTTAAATCTGATGTAATTTTTGCCAAAGTTTTTGTTTTATTTTTAATATTCACGTGAAAATACTTTTGTTGTTAGAAAGGAAATATTATTTGCGCTGTCTTAGAATTATTAACAATAGTTTAAAAGATTATCTCAAAATATGAAATAAATGTTTCTCGCAAATATATTTTTAAACTTAGGCTGTTTGACAATATTATTGTGTGGCCATGTTAAATATGACATAATTTCCTCCATTTACGACTTTTGCGCATATTAATGAATTTAATATTTTGCAATTTTCTTTCTCTTTTAAAAATCACGTGTAAATATAGTTTTTATGACACAATTATCAATATTTTCCTGCTTTTAAAATGTAATAATTTAATTCTATTTTGAAAGTTTTTTTCTGTTTATAATAGTCAGGTGTCAATAAATTTTTAATTTGAAGGAAATATTATTCTTTGTGCTGTTTTAAAAATTGGCAACAATTTAAAATAATACCCTTTTCTAAAATAAGTAAAAAATATTTCTCGAAATGCTGAAATTTTGAATATAAAATGGAAATAAATCCTCAAAAAATGAATCAAATAAAAAAAATAAATGAGTCTGCTGAACTTCTAGTATATAAAATGATCTAAAAATGATTAAATTCCTATGTATAGTTTTGGCTCCTATAAAACTTTTTTAATGAAACGATTTTGACCAGCTTTAACATTACATATCTCTTAAAATAATTATTCGATTTGAAAACTGTCTACATCAGCGTGTTTATCAAACATTTCTCTATAGTACCACCGATTTTCATATTTTTGTATGCAGTCGTTTTCTTAATATTAACGAAGAAAGACCTCCCGGTCACAAAAAGATAAAAAACGGCAGCGGTGACAGCGTTTGTTACTTTTTTTTTAGAATAGAGAAAAAGAACGAGTTTTTATATTTTTTATTTAACACACTTGCTGAGGTTTTTGTATTTAATGATGGAATCTTGTAATTCATTTTTACTTCATTTCTTATATCTCTTTAAGACCTGACTTACATAATTGCGTAGGTGATCCTAAAGAAAAATAAAAACATTTTCCTCTTTTTGTGTTATTTAAAGTGGAACCTGCACACACAAAATTGCTCGAATCTTCCCTTGGCATAACCTGACATCGGGTATTTTTTTAAATATTTTTTTCAAGCAAATATAATCCTATTAATTAGGGGAAACCACCAAAACTTTTCATTTCTGCCAAAAATCTACAGGTCAAATGGTTAAGTTAGTATTATAAACATTATAATCAAAGGTGTATTTACAATGACAATACAGCAATTTAATATTTTTAAAACTTAATTATAAATGAATAACTTAATTTAAGACTTTTTTACGTTATCCCTCCACAGTGATAAATCGCCAAATATTTAATAGAGTTTAATAATTACAGAAAAGACTCTTTTACCAATTAAGAGTTTAAAATTAATTAAATTATGATTATACGTTATGGAAACAATTTACAAATCCCGATTAAGTAGTTCAAATTATGCTTTTTTTCTTTTCTGTTGCCATATCTTAAATAAACGGTCACGTGCGAGTGTTATTCGCGTACACAGGGTTCCGTAAAATAAATATATGAATTATTAACTGTATTATTTAAAAAACCGTTGCTAAAAGAATACTAAAGCTTTGTAAAAAACTATACAACATAGGGCTGGGTATAACTGTATAGGGTAACTCCGGGAGAGTCGCCGCATACGGGATAGATGCCGCACCCCTTGTATTTCTTGTAATTATCGATAGATGGTCATCAAACGCACAGTATAGGTGCGCAGTGAGATTATTTTAATCAGTGTATAGCGTGAATCCCATTTCGATGTTTACTTGTAGAAGTACAATCCTTAATTTGACGTAAGTGCAAGATTTCACTGTCCAAACTTTTAAATACGTTATGTTTAAATACTTTTCATACACTAATTACTAAATGCATGCATGATTTCGAATCCAAATCTAAGTGTAGGGGTTGTACAGAGTACTATGTGTATGGTTACGCCATTCCCCTTAGCGATGGCAGGTAACTGTGATGGCTGACGTCTGCACCATGCAAAATGGGATACATGCCGCACTGCTATTCCGGTATACATGCCGAAGTTTCTTTTGTACGGGATGATTAAGTGTTATTAACTTTTCCTTTCCTTTTTGCACAGACTAACCATGTTAGGCATGTTATCAAGTTTACTAAAACCAATGAAGAAAAATGGGAAAATAAAAAGTAAGAAGGGCGAGAAAGATGCAGGGGAAAATAAAAAGTAAGAAGGGCAAGAAAGATGCAGGGAAAAATAAAAAGTAAAAAGGGCGAGAAAGACGCAGGGGGAAAATAAAAAGTAAGAAGGGCAAGAGAGATGCAAGTCAAGATGATAATAATGAAAAATTGGATTACGCGTAACGCAGACGTTCTTTGCAAGGAATGTTTAGAAAACTACTCCAAAAAAGAGGAAGTGTAGTTGGCTTTGTTGCATCATGTGTTTAAACGTAGTTACATAAAGACTGTACTTTTCGACACTTTTTCTGTAGATTGTAGTCGAAAAAACAGGTCTCTTAACCCATTCGGGACCATAGGTGCATATAAGCACCTTCATAAAGAGCTTACAAAATTTGTTTCTGGCACCAGTAAAAAAGAAAAGTAATATTTGCTTTGTTTAATTAGAGCATTTTCATGATTATTTAAGTAAAGGTAACTTCTTTTAAAAAAGTGGCACCAACCGAATAAAATTTTTGGTAAAGCCACCGGTCCCGAAAGGTTTAACAAATAAATTATGTCAACACAATCTTACTTTTTTTCTTTTTCCTTTCTAATACATTGATGTTATGTTGTTGCTGAAATAGCAATTAAAATTTAATGTAAAAAAATACGTTGATAATTTTAATAGTGAAAGTAGGCAACAATTATTAATTTGAATCTACTAATATGTTTCATTGTACTTATTTAGTTTCATTTTGTTATTACATCTTTAATTATAGTCCAGATATGAATATTTTTATTTATAATGTCATTCTGTTCTTATTACAAGCGCGGCATAACTGCCGCACAAGTGCGTCGTCTCAACCTGAATGTACGGGTGACGCGCCGCACTCTTGAATTATTTTTGAAAATATTGTTAAAAAATATTAATAATTTGTTTTGAGATTTTTTGTCACAGTTTACCCGTTGTATATTTAACATTAAATAGCACAGTATGATTTTTTTTAATTTTATGTCCACCATGGGACTTTATTCACAAATTCAAAAAAATGTGCAGCATAAATCCCGGAATTACCCTATACTAGAGAAAAATGTAAATGGGTGTACCGAGAAAGTTCAAAGAGATATGGAACCTAAATAATATCAAATATAGGTATTCTGTATAACTCATTTTCTTAATATTATCCTAATCTGTTTATGATGAACTTAATTCGGTACTGACAATAATAGCAGTGCATATTTAAACTTCATTTGGAATTTCATAAAACTAAATTCAGCGTACCCTTGTTCAAATTTTAAACTTGGCATTGTACTAAGCGCGCTTCGAAAGGAGGTCGTAAAATTTCATACGCCACTTGGTCCGTGCCGTGTTTTTGCAGATAGGTTTTTATTAACTTTTAAAGACAAGTGGTTGGTTGGTTGGTTGGTTGTATGGGGTTTTATGGCGCAAAATCCCTTAAGGGACATGCTGCGCCAAAAAAGTGAGAGATAGAAAAATGAAAAAATAAAGGAACAATGAGAAGAGAAATCTGGATGGGGTATCCCATCCAGATGTAGTCGAACAAGAGTAGAAAAGACTAACTTTTAAATACTATAAAACAGTAGAGTAAAAACAAAAGAATAAGTCAATAAAAAGTGCAGTCTGGAAGGGGTTCCCTTCCAGATATCCCAAAGGTGTAAACAGAAAGCTTAATCGTTAAACCAAAGATATACAAATTAAATTTCAAAGTAAAATCCAGCATGTTTTAAAAAAGTAAATAGTGCCCTATGAGGTGTATCCCCAATAAGTTTTGTCAAGAATGGTGATGATGACTTAAAATAAATTCTATATAAGTGCCGGAGGCCCGGACAGTCAGTTAAAACATGATGAATGGTCAGGTAATCAAAATGACAATGTGGACACATGGGAGCATCCTCCCGAAGTAAAAGATGTTTATGAGTGATCCTTGAATGTCCAATTCTCAGACGAGTAAGTAGAACATCTGTTTTTCTTGGATAACTCGGAGGCCAGATCATTATTAGAGGTTTGATATGGTGCAGTTTATTATTGTTTTCCAGATCCCAACTTTCTTGCCATTTATTCTGAATAAAAATATTTATAAGTAGTTTAACGTCTGAGAAAGGAACATCATGGTGTAACGGATTAAGAGCACGTTTTGCCGCCTCATCTGCTTTCTCATTGCCAGGAATACCCATGTGTCCAGGTACCCAGCAGAATAAAATATTATGACCACGCCTAGTCAATTTGTTATAAATATCTAGGATGGATGAGACAAGAGGATGCTTGTTAAAAGATTTAATTGCGTCAATAGAACTATTTGAGTCTGTATATATAATGAAGGATGAGCTATGATGATGAGATATGTGCACCATGGCTCTCTCTATTGCAATCAGTTCAGATGTAAAGACAGAGATAGAAGGATGGAGACGATAGCTTAATGAAGTGTTGTCACAAAATACACCGCAACCAACAGTATTACCACTCTTAGATCCATCTGTATAAATGTCAGTATAGCCATTAAAATTTGCTCGGTGTGCGGCAAATAACTGTTGAAAAACTGCAGGGGTCAAGTTGTTTTTATCATATCCTTTAAAGGGATGGAGCGATGTAATATCAGGAGGGTTCCAAGGAGGGAGTACATGCAATGGACATGGACTTACCCTGATATTACTCAGTGGGCTATTATCAGTAATTTTTCTAATTCTGACACCAAAAGATGGGATGCAAGATGGTCGATGCTGATAAAGAATATCATTGTCGGTGTTTAAAATGTATGTATGAAAAGGATGGCCAGGATGTGAAAGGAGACGGTAATACAGTTCTAAAGAAAGCTTTTCACGAATGTGGTGTAATGATGGTTCATTGCAGTCAACATAAAGACTTAAAACTGGAGAGGTACGAAATGCACCAGAGCAAACACGGAGTGCGCTATGGTGCACTGTGTCAAGTTTTTTAAGAACAGAATTACGTGCAGAACCATAGACCTGGCAGGCATAATCAATTTTGGAGCGGATTATAGAGCGATAAATTTTCAAGAGAGAACCACGGTCTGCTCCCCAAGAAGTGTTTGAAAGCACCTTAATTAGATTAAGTGATTGCTCGCACTTTTTACGTAACTGCAAAACATGTGGCAAGAAAGTGAGTTTTTTATCAAAATATAAGCCAAGAAAGCGAATGCAATCAGTAACAGCAATTTGAGATGCTCCAATATAAATTTCAGGATCTGGATGCAGATCCCTTCGTCTACAGAAATGCACACAAGAAGTTTTGTCTTGGGAAATAATAAAACCATTTTTATTTGTCCATTGAATAATACGGTTGATAGCAATTTGTAATTGTCTCTCAATAAAACGCATATCTTGTCCTTTACATAAAATTTTAAAATCGTCAACATATAGTGTACCCTGCACACAAGGGGGTAATTGTTGCAGTATATCATTTATCTTGATTGCAAAGAGGGTGACACTCAGAACACTGCCCTGTGGTACACCCTCTTCTTGTACATAAAAACTGGAGAGAATCCCCCCAATTCGAACTTGAAAAATTCGAATGGCGAGGAAGTTCTTAATAAAAATCGGGAGGTTCCCACGAAAGTCCAGGTTAAAAAGGTCGCGAAGGATACCATACCTCCATGTCTTGTCATAGGCTTTCATCATGTCGAAAAAAAGAGTGACCAGATGGTTGCGTTTTAAAAAAGCAGTCCGTATATGGGTTTCTAAAAGAATGAGGTTATCGATAGTGGACCTACCACGCCGAAATCCGCTTTGGAAGGCTGCAAGGCAATTATTTGATTCAAGAACATGCACCAGGCGGCAATTAACCATTTTTTCTAAAAGTTTGCAGAGGCTGCTAGAGAGTGCGATAGGCCTGTAATTGTTTGGGTCACTGGAGTCTTTCCCTGGCTTAGGAAAAGGAATGATAATGGCTTTAGACCAGGCATTAGGGAAAGTTTGTTCAATCCAGATTCTATTGAAAAAAATAAGTAAGTTATTGAGAGAGGTGGTAGAAAGATGTTTTAGCATGGTATATGTGATGCCATCATGTCCTGGGGCAGATAACCGGCTCTTTTGCAAGCACCTTAAGAGTTCTGGAGTAGTAAATGGGAGATTGTAATCATGAGAATGGCGAGAGTTAAAATTGATGCTGGTATTTTCCGTTTGTCTTTTGTATGATAAAAAAGGTTCTGGGTAAGAGTCAGAGCTAGAATTGGAAGCGAGGGTACTAGCTATTGTCTCAGCTATATTTTTGGGAGACGCTATTGTTTGGCCGTTGTGTTTTAAGATTGAGATATGATTTTCAGAATATAATCCCATACAATTTTTTACTTTTTTCCAAAGAACTTTACTTGAGGTGTTACTGTTTATATTGGAGACGTATTGCATCCAGGATTCACGTTGGCTTTTACGCCGCACTCTTCTAGCATCAGCCTTTGCTTTTTTGTACATAATATAATTAGTATTATTGGGATACCTCCGGAAGATACCCCAAGCCTTCTGTTGATTTTTTTTTGCCTTTTTGCAGTCATCATTCCACCATGGTTTCCTGTGCTTTGGGGTAGAAAGTGATTTTGGAATGCTAATATCTGCAGCATTGATAATACATTGGGTGATATTATCAAGCGCATCGTCGATATCACCTTCTATCATTTCACTTGTAATTTTTGCAAGGTCTGTGAAAGTTCGCCAATTGGCTCTGTCATAGACGTAGCGTTTAAAGCAATTATTAGAATCCGTGTGAGGAGTTGTCTGCGAGATAAAAGTGGGAAAGTGGTCACTGCCGTACAGGTCATTAGAGACCCAGAAGGTCCAATACGGATATATAGATGGGGAGCAAATAGTAAGATCTATGGCATGAAAGGTGCGAGTCGGTTCATGAAAATATGTGTGATCACCATTATTGAGTAGGCATAAGCCATTGTCGGAAATTAATTTTTCTATTATGTCACCACGTTGATTAGAGTCAGAATTCCCCCAGAGTTGGCTATGAGTTTAAAGACAAGTGAGGCGTATTGAGAGGTACACTCAATGCAAACTAGTCGCGAATCCCATAGTATTTATGTGATTCATTTTAATTAAATTAATCTGTTTTTAACAATTTGACGTTTATTGCTTTTATACTGGTACTAGGCATTTGCATTACACGTATATATATCATTAAAAGTTGTTAACTAGGCTTTAAAAGCAAATGGTACATAGAGTACGCCGCCCCTGTCATTATGTGTGACCAAACCGCCCGTATCTTTAAGGCTTAATATCTCCGTTAATTACTGACGATTTTTTTCGAAAATCATTACCAACAATGATTTTATACTTCTGCTACGATAGGTTCCTCCAGCACCTCTCAACACTTTCGCTGAATGCCCGTAAATCGAAATTTGTGTGCAACGGAAAAATGCGATTTTCACAAAAGCTATATGACCTAGGGTAATCGCGGTAATTTTCCTGCAATGTTTAAATTAACGTCTACTACCTCTAATTTTTTCATAATTTTAGTTTCAGGAGATTCGGAATTAGGGGGGGGGGGACATATTTTTGCGCTACATTTTCGATGATATTTTTGAAAATATAATACTTAAAATTAAAAGAAATGCATTTTTGAGTGCAGCGTTTTGAAAGCTTTCACACGATACACACAAAAAAAAAGAGTTTTTTTCCCAAGTAACTTAATTAGCCACTACATTTTTATTAAATATATTTATGAATGTTTAATAATCTGGAAATATGTGGGTCAATATTCTTTATTACTTCCCCCAATTTGAACTTTCCACGTTCCATAGTTTAAGAGAAAAATGGCTGTGACAGACAGACAGACACAGGAGTGATCTTATAATGGTTCCGTTTTTACTTTTTAAGTACAGAACCTTAAAAAGAACAAAAATTATATTGTTTTTAATAGGTTCACTGGCTATCGCTTTCAATCAAACGTAAAAAAGCGGGGAAATTTCCATAATCGAGTTTGTGCCCTCGCCAAATTAATGTATTGTAACGAATTTTTTTTGGAAAAATCATTAATTGCAGTCATAAAATCAGAAATGATTTTCAAGATAAATATTGACCGTTTATAAAAGAGTGTATAAAAAAAACTATTTTTTATTTTATATTAATTTTTATCTATAAAAAAGTTTTAACTTTGTTTTCTTCCAAAGTCCCACAGTTTCCACGGACATTTTATTCTATATAACGCAAGAAGATACATCTGTTTATTATAGTTTATTTAGAAAAGTCTAATATTTATAAAACATAATGTACACATGATGTTGAACAATATGAAAACAAATCGCCTTATTAAACAAACCTAAATGCTTTGCAGAAACATTTATGGTTATTACCAACAGCATTTTTTTCGTTGAAATGTAATATTTTTTCTGTATTCTTTACTCACCAGAATTTAAGATAAATTTTCCATACTGCCTTAAAGCATAATATATATATATATCTATATCTATATATCTATATATATATTTGACTCAGTAATATTCGTTTCCAACGCCCATACAGCTGTTTAACAGATCTCATTTTAATATTTTAAAGCTCTGGTGTTTCACTTGTGCCTTCATTGAGATATGAAACTATTGAACGTATGCCAAGTAAGGCAAACTTAAAAAATACATTTCACTTGAAAAAAAAAATGTGAAGGGGAGAGATATTTCCAGGGTATATTTTTTATGATTATGCAAATATATTATCAGAGACTGATAAATATTTATTTCAAAAGTTTATTTTTTTCTTTCCTATGTTAACCCCTTGAGGGGCGGTGGGATAAAATATATCCCACCTAATTTAAACACGATTCTCACCAGAAAATTTTAACTAAATTTTATATTTTTAACTTTGGAGGAAAATCAGAGAAAAATTACATTTCGTTATTTAAAAATAAAATTTTTGATTATTCCGGTGAGAATTCAATATTTAGAGACATTTTTGCTTGCCCCTCAAGGGGTTAATGATACTTTTAAAGTTCGGAGTTTAATATTTTATGTTTTTAGGGCTAGTTAAATTTTACATTGATTACACTGGGAAAATGATTTTGGTGTTTAGAAAATAATCACCACTTCTATACGAAATTGGCCCTCTGAAACCAAATGTGACCTTGATTTTGGCATATCAGGTCTAGGTTTTAAAATATGTAACATCCCTCTGTCATATTTTGGGTGTTAGTCAAAGTGCATGATGTTTATAAGCGTGTGTTTGAAAACTTAAATTAGGGATTTTTGATAGACCAATGATCCGTAAGCTCATAGAGGACACAAATTTCATGCAAACGATGCACGAGAATAAAGCATTAGCTTGAGGAGCCTTTGTACAAGTAGTGCAAAATTTTCTTGAGAAACAAAAAAATGAAAACTTCAAAGACCTTGTTAATAACGTCTTGCCAACATTTGTTAAAGAAACATGTTTCATTTCCCTAAAACACACTAATATCAGCCTATATACACTGTTGGAAATATGTTTTTACAATGCAATGGAGACAATGGACACGAACACAGTAAAAAAACTAGACATTGAGAAAAACAGAAGTTCTTTTCGAATTTATCAGACAAAATTACCTAAGAATTCGTTAAAATATTCCAGGCAAATTTTTTGTTGTTGTTGCCCTGTGTTAGGAAATATTTATATGTATATTCATTGAATATATCGGGTGTCCTAAAATGGACTGACTGATTTTAAAATTCGATAACTTTCAAATGGTGTCAGCTATTAAAAAAAGTTTTGCAGGAGGGATATGTAAGATGTCAGGAGTTTTTACTGCGATTACCGGTTTTAGTTATAAATAGTAGCAATACATGGCACTGTAAGCTATAGCCGCTAAATCGAGATCCAGTTTTTAGGCTTCTAGTACTGATGTATGAAAGAAGGAGGTTAAATATATGACGTGGGCCTCAGTCTCCAATGCAATCATCATTCTTTTGAACCCATTCCATATATTTAACCTCATTCTTTCGCATCAATGTAGGGAGAAGAGATAGAATTGGACCTCGATTTAACGCCTATTGCTTGCAGCGTCATCTGTCACTGCCACTTGGAACTAAAACCGGGAATCGCAGTAAAAAAAAACTCCTGACATCTTGCATAATCCGCCTGCAAGATTTTTTTTAATACCTGTTATCATTTCCAAGTTATTGAATTAAAAAAAGAAGTCAGTCCGTTTTAGGACACATGATATAAGTTAAACTTAATACGCTTGCATTTTTTTTCTCAAAGCATTTTTTTTAATACTCAAAAATATATATTCTCAATCTTTAAATGTAAACAAAGTTATAAAAATTTTGTAAATTTTAAGCATTTTCTTTCACTTATCTAAGGAAATATTTCATCAAATTTTGAAACTTAACCATTGATATGTTGGGAATTATTAGATGATTTATTAGATAACTCAAAATTAAATTTGTTTTTAAAACAAGTAATTTCTAAAGCAAAAAAAAAAAAAAAAAAAAAGACTTGGAGGGACTATTTTTTATTTTCATGTTTGTGGTAACTCTTTATTGTTACTGACATTAGAGTACTGCACAGATCGGATTCTACTCGATTCGCAGCGAAAAGAGTTAGCGCAACCCGAAATTGGGTTACTCGACCCGGTTGGGCGATTTATACTACAAAGTAATCAGCACCAAATTATATCAAGGACTAACGGAATCTGAAGTTTTATAAAAATCCGTCCATTAGTTCTTGAGATATAGCTGTTGCAGAAATCGTGAAAATTGCAGCATAGCAGCGCCACCTGTTGAGTGATTTAAACCAAAATGTAATCAGCACCAGTTTATATCAGGGACTAATTGAATCTAGAGTTTTATTAAATTCCGTTGATTAGTTTTTGAGATAAAGCGCCCACAAAATTTTTGTTACACACAGACAGACTTTTTGTAAAAACAGGTTTTTATGGTACTCTGACCTCTAAAACGTGTACGTCGAAAACCGGAATTCGAAAATTTTCTTGAATCCAATACTTTCTTCTTGTAAAGACAGAAGGAAGTAAAAAAAAAAAAGGAGAGAGAGAAGGCAATCGGAGCAACCATTCAAGAATTATAGCGGGACGTTTATTAATAAAATAATATGCATATAATTATACATACACACACACGAATTGCTTGACCTCTTTTGGTCTGTTAAAGGGGATCTTTACCGTTATCATGATAGCTGATATAGTTTCTAGAATAACATAATAAAAAATTCAGACAATATTTGAGTGTTTTTGCCAACAAAAGCCAAAGTGTACCCCATGTATAAAAGGAAATGCGATAATCGTATTTGAATATTTTAGAGGATGTTTGCAGTTTCAATCAAATTTCTCTAAAATCTACTTGAAATCACCGAATTTTTCAAGGGGTAATGTTTGAATAAATAATCTTTCATAATATTCCTTTTAGAATTATATATATGCATACAGTCGAGTCTCTCTATAACGAAACTCCATACATCGAATTTCTCTATATAGCGAAATTTTAGTAGGAACGGTCCCCTTTTCCCAAGATCTCATTAAAAACAGACTCCATATAGCGAAATATTTATCTCCATATAACGAATTTTTTCATAAAATGCTCTTTATTTATTCAGTTTTAAAAAAGCTTCCAAATCACATGGAATCCATTTTCCATCACTTACTCCTGATTTATCGTTCAGTGCAGAGTTTTTTATCTTACTTTTCTGCCTTGAATCTTCTTGTTCTTTATGTCCAACGAATTCATCTCCTCCCCCCCTCCAACACACCTTCCAACATCCTTCTTAAAACAGTGGCAATTGGACTGTTACACATATAAGAGTGGGATCAGAGAGCTAATTGAAGGTGAATGAGATCGAAGATCATTCAGAAGGTTAAATTAGAAAAATAAACTATCTTTTAATCAAGCACAACAAGTCGATATTCGTAATATTCCCTGCCAGAAAGCTCCCGAGAATGATGAGTTATTTTGATCTTATAAGGAGAGGACTTCAAATGGAGGAAAATGTTCCCGATACATTTTTTCAGTCCTTGCTACAGTGTGAACATTTTTGAAATCAAAATAGCGAAAAATTTACAGATTTCTTCGTCTAAAATTAATGTAAGTTTTCCTTATGTGATTTTTACTATGCTTTCAAATAAATGTCTGTTCTCTTTTTTCAAACTGTTTAAATAATTAAGAAATACAGTATTAGGTTAATATTTATAGTTAAACATTTCAAATTCTTAATTAAACACCTCAAAAATAATTTTTGTCCAAAATTTACACATTAAATAGGAATTTTTACACATTCTCTATATAACAAATTTCTCTATATAACGAATTTTTTACTGGAACAATGGATTTCGTTATATAGAGACTCGACTGTATATGTATATTTAAAATGAAATCACAAATGTATAAACAAGTTGGTTAAATTCTAAAGATGAACATTGGGAACCAGAAATGTGTAATAAAGAACAACGAATAATCAACAGAATCGTCAGTGGAGCTTGCAGGATTAATTCATAGTAAAGATATGTTATTTCATCCAATTTTGTCGGCATTAGGCCTAAAATGACAAAATTTAGCTCCTTATAACGTATCAAGAATTCCCAAAATAGATGAAAACAATCTAAGATATATAAAAAAAGATAAATAAACGAATAGAACATAATACTTCAATGATAGATAAAAATCTAAAATACAAGAAATTTGAATTACAAATGCAGATTATGCAAAGATGGAAGCAGATTGTGAAAACATGTGGCAAGTATCTAACTACTAAACAAGCAGACAGTTAATATATATACTGCTGGCTCCTGGTATGAAAAGTGAAAACAATATTGTAACGAAATTTTAGTGCTGTCATCTATATTTATAGAGAAGAATGAAATCAAAAGAAATAGTTTGAAGATTCAGTAATGAACACTAATTGATAAATATTAAAATGGAATGAAAAATATGAAATAACTTAAAATAAATTAAAAAATAGAATGAAAAATATATGAAAGAGTCTAAAATAAAAACTGAGTAAATATAGGAAAAAGTATTGATTAAATTGATTATTTTAAAGCAATTATTATAAAAAATTAAAATTTTTAAGGTAGTATAATATAGCCCTGTATTAGGTGCCAATATGTGAAATATTTATGAAAAAGTATGGTGTGAAATGCATGAAACCCATTTTTTAAAATAATATCTAATATATAAGTGTATACCGAGTGTTTCATAAGTTCGATGCGAAAGTAAAACGCGATAAAAAAAAAGATCTGTTGCTCGGAGAGACATGCGGTTTGCAGATAAATATTCAGCAGATAAATAATTCCACGGAATAATTCTATATTGCTCACACACAACACAAGATTTGGATTAAAAAGCATTAGGGAATACTACATGTACATTTTTTTGTATCCAAATCGTGTGTTGTGTGAGCAATATGGAATTATTCCATGGAATTATTTGCTGTAGCGCCCTCTATTGTCGAGATTTTGAACTAATTATTTTGTTTGTGTCATACAAAATACCGTAGCACGCCGAATAATTATCTAGAAACAGCATGTCTCTCCGACTCATAGATCTTTTTTAGGTGCGTTCGTAATTATATAAATACGTAGCACCTATAGTCGTCGTTCAGTCCGTCTGTCCGTATATAACAGAGCAAAAACTACCCAACCGAATGGTCTGAAATTTTAAATATATAATTGTTGCAAAATTCTGTCGAGTCATTTCAAATTTTATGAAAATCGGATGTATGGTTTAATTACAGGGACAGTCAAAAGTTTTCCGTCACATGACTGCCAATGGGAAAAAATCATTTCAAGTGCATTTTAATGATGTTACAGCCTTTCGAACAGAAGGAAATGGATATGCGCTTATGAAGTGTCTTAAAATATACATTCAGTACAATATGCGGTGCAAAAAATATTTATAAAACTAGTTATAGTACGAACGCACCTCATTTGCCACGTTTAACGAGCAATTTCCAACTTGTTTTTATCGCGTTTTACTTTCGCACCGAACTTGTGAAACACCGGATATATATTTGTATATATATATTACAAAATTTAAATTTTTTCACTAAGTTTAAAAATATTTTATATAAATTTCCCTTTTAGTAATATTCCGTAGATTATACCAGTTTTTTAAGTCAAAACCCTAGGCTATTAATCTACATAAGATCTTAATCCATATAATAATATTTATTCCAAACTGCGTAAATTTAACAATAATGGCTCTATTTATATTTCTTTAACCTTTAACTGATGTTACAGAAATTGTCACATAACTAGTGTGAAGTGGTCGGTGAGACCGCTCCATCGAAAGACGAATAAAAGCCGCGATTAACTCATAGGATGTTGTTGTTCTTGTACTAAATTTTTTGTACAGGAGTGTTATAATTAATATTCACCTATTCAAAAGTCTCTAGTGTTCGTACTAATGCTCCAAACGAAACAAAATTTCAGTAGTGTTTGTAGATAAACTGAAATTTACAAGTTAATCTATGAAAATTGAAAAAAGCTCCGGTCTGTGAGGCCAGTAACATCCGTTAAAGGTTAATAAAACCTTTTTTTTATTTAAATTCCCATTAAAATTCGCTATTAAATCCCGATATATCATATTCCCTTCAATTCTTTATTTAATTGCTAAAATATTTTAACTCTTAAATTATCCCGTCTAAAAAACCTATTTCTTTCAAATTCATTCTTTTATTAAAAAATATCCAGGTACCAACTAGAACATTTCAGTGATTTAAAACTTACGCAGAAATAAATTCATTTTTCTTTTTATTAAAAATCGTCTGTCGGGGGAAAAAGCTATTTTTAGAAGTCATCTTGACAGCAGAGACTAAAGTTTGTTTACATTTTGCGCGTCTGGGTGCAGGACTATGGAATATTCTGGAACAATCTTTGACGGTAGGAAACTCGTTTACCTCGAGATTAATACGACCGGAAGTGCGAATAGTCCGTCTAAGCAGTGAATATGATTGGGGAAAAGGAATCAAATGGCTTATTTTGTATCGTTGAGCGAGGTAGTATAAATACTGATTGCGGCAGCCAGATAGGTAGAGAAATGTGGTAGAAGAGTAGAGAAATGTGTAGAACAGAGTGTATTTACGTATGTAAAAAGATATAGAGTACCGAAAGAGTAAATGTGGGAGATCAGCGTTGAGATGGAAGTAGGGATTACAATCCCGAAACTAATTTCCAATCCCGGGATTTTGGGATTGCTTAGATTCAATCCCGGGATCCCGGGATAATCCCGAGATTAGGAAAATTAGAATTTCTCTAATATCATCAATTTTTACAATAGTTAAATATCATAATATTATAGAAAAGACAAAGCAAAATTACAGTCTAATTTACATATGAAAATATACCAAATTAAAAAAATTAACTTCAATTAATTATCAAAACTTATGGGATTAATTAGAACAATTGAAAATTAAAAGAAATACGCTGTTGATGTTTGAAAATGCAACAGAAAACATGGAATGTCTATGCTTCATCTTATAGATAATTTCTTTTATTTCCTGTTAAACAAGTTTTTGAATAGTTTAATATTTACAATATTAAAAACTAATTAATATCAAGAATTAAATTATGAATTATTCTCATACCCACGTAATTAAAGTTTATAATTCTAGGATATTGCAAATACAAGAATTTCCCAAACATGAAGATTTTTTTCTTGAAATAAAAGAACTTAGCACACACACACATAGAATAAAATAATACATAGATGTACAGTTTAAATTTCTAAATAGCAATAGCTGTTGAAATTCGAAAACGTTGCATAATATAAAAAATTATTACGTACCTCGTGAAAAAAAAAAAAGATTATTTTGAATAGTTCAATGTTTCCTAACTAATCGGTATTCCTTTGAAAATTATGTTCTAAGAAATATGACGGCATCTAAAGTTTCATCTCCAAGTCCCAGTTGTAACATTGTCTGTTTTTATGGAAATGTCATATTGGTTTAAGCGCTCTGTTAGCATTTCAATGCACCTTTTTGCTGTAAAAGATCCATATATGCGCACAAGGCCTAAATTTCTGAATTTGCTCATATTTAAATTTCTTGAATGGGCATTAATATTCATAAATCGCTTGCTTGCAGTAAATGTCCATTCGTCAAAAGTCAAATTAAATTTTTTCCCCCTGAATTTTAAAAGTTTGTATTTCACTTGTAATTAACTCTTTTATTATAGTTCACTACACGATTTTGGATTGATACTGCAGATTTTGGCAAATCATTATAGCCTTTAGCTATCATTAAGTTTCTTAAATCAGTTAAAGTTAAATGAAAAACAGTCTTTAGCTGTCATTCGCAATAAAATTAAATCCAGTGATTCCTTATCACTACTAAAATAATCTTCTATTTTCCGCTTTTTAGAAAGCAATGCATCTTCTATGCAATCTTGACGTGTGGAAGGAAGAGATGATGTATTAAATTCTTTCTAAACTTTAGTACCATGTTTCGTCGATAAATATGCATGCAACCCTTAGTCGATCCACCTAACGTTTTAAGCATTTGGCTACATCTTTTACGTTTAGCGATTTTTTCATCTTTTGACCTTAAATAGCAGTGCCGTACTGAAGATGTATCATTATTTTTCCTATGAGCTACAAAATCCTTTTCATTAGACATCTTTAAAGCAAAATAAGTATAAACGCCCGAAAAGCAAAGAAGTTAGCACATAATAATGACTATGAAACTCAAATGCGACGCTTATCAGTAAACTCTAATTCGAAATTTTGTGATTCCCAGTTGCTGAAACGACCGGCTTTCTAAACGCGGCGAAATCGAAATAAACAAATGATTTCATTGTTCCCGAATAATAGCCCAGTGGGTTACATCTGTTTGCAAGTCAAAAGGTTTTCATGTTAAACGATTTAATCGCTTTGAAATATGTAAAAAATACTTGAAATATGTATATTTTTCCAAGGATATATAAATTTCATAAAAATTAATTCTTTTTCTTTCCAAAAGAGAAAGTCTATAAATATATATATATATATTTATTATATATTTATTTCAGCTGAATATTGTTCCATTTAAAAAAAAAAAAAGGACAATCCCGAAAATCCCGGGATTTGGCAGACAAGATCCCGGGATTTTCGGGATTAAAAATTATGCGGGATCCAGGGATCTCGGGGTACTGGATCCCGGGATTGTAATCCCTAGATGGAAGGCTTTATACGACTTCGAAAGTGAACGTGAAGTTTCTTTTTTCTTCATAATTTTCACTTACCACCGGGCAGTAAATAACATGTTTCGCATCGAATGAATGGATCATTTCCCTACAAAATTGTTCTACAAAATGCTAAATAAAATTGGAATTGAGCTCAGTTGACTATTTCTCCATTATTTATTCCAGCTATGTTTGTCTTTATTAATCAACCGGCCAACACGCCTGTGTGCATAAAAATGGAAACCCAGGAAAATATGATTTTCGGCAACCTCTACTGTCGTTATGTCACATATATATGGGGTTGGATTTTTAAACTTTTTTTAGCATTCCCTACCTCAGCCCTCCATAATGGTACCTTGATTTTATAATTTTTTTGATAAAAGTTGATAATGTATATAAAACAAATACTATACATACATGCATTTTTTAAAAAAATTAATCTTGTATATGTTTTTATAATTTTTTCCGCGATCCGCAACCCACCCTCCATAGTAATGTTTTCGATTTTATAAATTTTTTTTGCATATTATATGCCCATCTGGTAAAAAGTAGTAAAAAACATTAAGATCTGATCCATGCAGAAATAAAAGAGACGGGATAATTAGAAGACAATGCCAATTGATTTAATTTAAATATATTACGCCGTATGAATTGGGAGGAAAATAAACGTTTGATTATATATATATATACTCAATTCATAAATTATATTTGAAATTGATGGTGATTAGTAATATTATATAATGGTTATATATATAGATATATATATAAATCTGGAAAGAAAAATTACACACTAGCTTTTTTTTTCTTTTAAGTGATCTCGAGCTTTGCCAGTCACATTAAGAAGGTTTCAAAAGACTGAAAAAAATCAAGATAAAAGCTACTTCGATACATTGTATGTACGTATATGTAGCTGACATGTTTTCTGGAAAAAATTTTCCGTTTCTCTCTATTAATCAAGCGACTGTCAGCGATTACTTCTGTGATCAATCCCTGTCTTTTCACAGCAACTTTCGGTTGTCATGAATTCCGGAAGTTTGCTTTTTCGTTGACAAAAATACTTCTTCTGTCCTGTTTCCAGTTCTTTTTTCCCCTATTATTCAAAGTAAATATGGTAGGTCTGTATAGGCTATTCAACCCTTTCCCCCCTCCCAGTTTAGCTTTCATCTCTCCCCTTATCGAGCATTGGCATTTTTAGCGCGGATTTATATATAGGTATATATTTAAATATAGGTTTTATATAGGTATAAGTAAATATGGGTTTTTCAGGTGCCGTTTATTCTCAATTAGACATTTCCATGTTCAGCAAACGTGTTTTTCAGACAAACATGCTAAATTAACAACATTCACTTAAAATAAAATAAGAATTATTTTGTCACTCTTGTATGTTTAGATTCAATTATACAGCGAAATGTTTTTTTTTTTTTTTTTTTTTTGAGAATTGATAGCATCTTAAAAATATGTCTGTTTGAGAAAACTGATGATTACATTATAAAAACTACTCAAGAATGTTTCCAAAAATTTGTGGCATCAAAATTTGAATCATGAAAAGTTGCCTGTTGTACTTAAAGATTCGCTTATCTTCCCTTCTGATTGAGCCTTTAGAGTGGTACAATCAAATGGCTTTCCTTTTCTTAAAACAACTTTTGAAAAAGAAAAACTATGATTTGAAACACAGGTTTAAAATTATTTTGTGAAATTAAAGTACTGTTATGTAAGTAGTTCATCGTCATCAGTAAAGTTAAAAGTAATGTTCTATTAATAAATGTTTATTTAAGCCATAATAAATAGCACCAAATCCATAAATAAGTCCTAACACTATTTCTACCGGTGTCAAATGTCACCTTTTAAAAGATTTCGATTTATGGTTTTTCATTTGTAATTTTTAGATTGAAACAATTTTTACCTCTTCGGTTCCTCGGTCCCCATACAGGGACCTTTGTTCTTTTCCTTATAAAAACTAAAATGTCCAATTATTTTTACATTTTTCCATCTCTTCTTAATAGCTGAATATTTTTTGCGTTCAAAGCAAACTAATAAATGGCATCATCTAAGCTGATTCCCACATAAAATAAATGTTCTTTTCATCTGAGTTTGCAAAACGCCCAAAAAATTCCAAAAGACAGTATGACCAAGAAAGTGAGAAATTTTCATAAGTATTTAACTTAAATCTTTTTCAATAAAAAAAATTAAGGATTTGTAGATTATTCACTTGTTTAAAGCTCTTAAATTTGTGATTGCGTTAATTTAGGTTAATGGTTATTAAATTGATGTTTTTAAGGGGTTTTGTAGTTTTAGATCCACATTTTTGAATCTAAATTACTAAGCGCCTCAAGGATCAATTTCAGAAAAAGATATTTTTTCTGTCATTTACGATGTCATTTTGTTTGGAAAAAACCAATGAATAAGCATTTGTGTTATTATTTTAGCTTCGGAACTGAAGAGAATAAAGCATTTTTAATACATTGAAAACATTTTTATGCTTATTACGAGCAAAATCAACATAAATCAAAACTTTAAAAAGATGTTATTTGGCACCATTTAGGAATAGTGTTAATAAGAAATAATAAAATAACAAGAACAAATAAATTAAGAAGACTGCGCTGTTGGCAGATTTCATTTAAGCGCCAAAGGGATTAAGATTAAGAGGCTACTTTAGTCAAGTGAAAAGACTCGTTCGCTAATGCTAATACTATGGAAGAAATTTATAAAGTTATCTCGGTTTCATTTTAATATTTTTAAATGATTTTTTTTTGCATTGGATAGCTGAGGTCGATCTCTACATCTGCCGTTTTTAACTTTTTCGATTTTGATTACAGATTTTTTTTTTAATAAGGATGCTTTCAGTTTCGAAACCGGTTCCGAAAATGAAAGTGTCCTAATTAAAAATACCTGTAAACAAAAACGAAAAAGTAATAAATGGCCTTTGTACAGATCGATCTCAGCTAGCCAATGCAAAAAAAATCATTTAAAAATATTAAAATGCAACCGAGATATCTTTATAAATTTCTTCCATAGGACTAGCATTAGCGAACGTGTCTTTTCACTTGACTAAAGTAGCCTCTTAATCAGGATTCGCAAATATGATATTTTCAAATATATATCTGATATTTTGATATATATCCGATATTTTCAAAATAGTCAACTTATTGATGATTCTAAATATTTTCAGACTTAATATAAATTTGAAACTAAAACATATTGCACTTAGTATGAAAGCTTAATAAAACACAATTCTAAATATCTTTTTCATAGCTGCCAACTTTTGCGCATTTTTTGCTACACTAAAATTTAATAGAGATTTTCGTCTAGTTTAATCGTGAACATTGAACAGTGGAGCAGCGTTGAGGGGTTTCCTAGTTGCCAGGCCACTTAACACCCAGGCTGTAGATATGATGTCTTACAAATTAATGAGCCATTGGGAAAAAGAGAAGGTGTAGTTGTTTAAAACTACACTATAAAAGAAAAAAATATTAAAGATAGGTACTAGCATAAGTGCTTTAATTATACAGATAAAAAAGTTAAAGTTCAGTTTAAGAACTTGAAAAAGAAGTTAAAGTTATATTTAAATATAGGTATAGCTGTAGTTGCAAGAACTACTATAAGAAAGAATAAAAATATGAAAAAGAAATGAAAGTTAGCACTAATTCAAAGTTTATACGAGATTTTGACGATTAAATAAGAACATTTTTACTATAAAATTTTAGTGGTAAGAAGAAAATTTAAAAGTTTGCAGCTATGTTTTTTTTTTCTTTCTGACTTACGTAACAAAATTGTGGATCAACTAATTTGAAACAGACACAAGTTATTTTTTACCTTCCTATGAAGAACAAACTATAGGACTTAGTATCAAATATCAAGAAAATTTTGTTTTATAATACAAAATTTTAGATGCAAAATAATTTGTTTTTATTGAAAAATTTTAACATAAATTTAAGCTTGTCTACTTTTTCATTACTTAACCCAGCTATATTCAACCTGGGGTCCGCGGGATGCATGTGGCGCGGGATGCATGTGGCGGGATGCTTGTGGCCGGTGACCTTTTATATGCGGCCCGATAAACATAATCATTAATTCATATTTATAAAATTAATTGAGATGTGTACAAAAAGTAATGACCTTCGCTGTTGTTTCATATATTTTCATGGGAAGGCGAAATATGTCATGTTATTTATAATTTAAAATTATGTTAAAACAACTTAAATGCCGTTTTCTTAGTCAAAAATTCTTTTTACATGTTTTTGTAGTCTTATTTGTACTACAGAAGTGTATACATTTCTTTAACGTCAATACTAATAACAATAATTCAAAGTAATTAAATTTGTACTATATTTCTGCAAATAATTTTCTTTTTTGCATTGAGCAAAATATTTATAAGAGAAAACTTCTTAATTTATTTCTTTTAAGGTTGTTCTCAAATCCAAAAGGACAACTTTCTGACATAAATTTTAATTTATTTTTGTTCGGAAATGCCTGAAATTAGCAAGTGTTGTTGTTCAGAAATTATGTAATCGAGCTGTTTCTTCCGTTTTTTTGCAAACGCAATAAATCTTTCAGAAAATAGTGTCAAAGTGGGCATTTTGAATGAAATTTCCGCACGAAAGAAGAATAAGTACTCAAGAAAGGTTGAAAAACGTGTTTGTCACTTGATCAAAATCGCTTATAACTCAATAGGTAATTTATTGATAAAAAAAATGGGAAACGCAGTTCGATTCTAAATCGTTTTCATGGTTAGGATTTCCAATTTTATATCTTTCCGTTAAAAAATGAATTTGTAAATGTGTCAAAACGTTTTGCTCTTGTTGAGCAGAGCAGTTAAGAACAGCCTTAAGTTGAAAATTCTGCATTATTATTATTATTAGTTTATACTTACTATGTAGCTAATACTGCTTTTTAGGGTTTAATGTTTGACTCTGAAAAAAATTGGAACCAAAAATTGTTACACCACTATTTTCAAACAATAAACTGTCCCGTATATATTTCTGCAACATTTGCCATAGAAATCTATCACGAAGTTTATTGTTTTGAAATAGTGTCGGGAGAGAGGAGGCTGCCTCGGAACATTCCCCGTGCGCTTTTCTCAAAAACCAAATTTTTTCAAAAAATCAATTTTTTTTTTTGGGGGGGGGGGGGTTGCTGGGTGAAATTTTGGTGGGAAGTTACAAATTCGGATTCAGCGACCCAAAAAACATAAAGTGAGTCGAAGTTCAGAACTAGTATTAATTTTGCCCGATAAAATCCCCTATTGCCTGGACTTCATAATTTAGTGCACGTAGCGCCGCAGTGCATGTTCAGAGGCAGCCTTCACCCTCCCCGTTCATCCTAATTCATAATGTCATATATCCTATTTGTTACAAATTTTGTCTAGTTTCTGAATTTTGTAATGCTTTTCCCCTAAAAGAATAAGAAATTTAAGTTAAAAACAACTATTTGGGTGGGGGGGGGGGGGGGGGGTTCGGGGGGAAATTTTTGGGGGAAAGTTAAAAATTCATATTCAGCGACCCAAAAATCTGAAAGTAAACCTTATAGAGAAAGTTCGGAGGGGAGATGGGAGGGCGAATGTAAACGGGTGAGTGGTTAAGTGGAATTGCGCAACTTAGTTTACGCAGCACCGCGCGCATGTTCCGAGGCAGATTCCCCCTTCTCCTTCATCCTAAGTTATAATGTCATATATCTAATTTGTTGGAAATTTTGTCTACTTTCTGAATTTTTAGATAATTTTTCTCTAAAACAATAAAAAAATGGAATTTTTTAATAAAAACCTTTTTGGGTTTTTTTTACCAAAATTTGGGGAGGTTGCCGGGAGAAATCTTTGTGGGAAGTTACAAATTCGGATTCAGCGACCCAAAAAACATCTACAAAGCCGTTTTCCAGTACTACCATTAATTTTGCTAGGTAAAATTCCCTATTGACTGGACTAATAACCCTTCTTTTCAGTCGGGTAAAAAGAAAGAGTTATGAATGATTCTCCGAAAAGAGAAGCACTGAAGTGAAAATATGAACTACTTACTTTTTTATAAATTGTTACATAAATGTTTGTTCTAATGTTAATTGAACATAGAAAATGTATCATCAGCGAATTTTTTGAAAATTTTACAAAGTTATGGAGATTTTAAATCTTTATAAAAGTGAAGGAATGACAGTAAAGTGAGGGAATGATACTTTGCATATGAGGAAATTCTTTTAAAAATACATATATGTGATAATAAGCTTCTTTTATTATAATTTCTTTTCTAGTTTATACACACAAATCTAATATTTTTCAATTTCTAGGTTAATATAATGTCACGAAATAATGGTAAAATTAACATTACACATAAATTAATCATAAAAGTAGGATAAATTCATTTAGTTAATGTAAACAGGGAAATGTAAATAAAGTAGCCCTTCTACCATAGGGCATGGGGGGGGTACAGTTTTTTTTTTAAATATCAGAAATATAATAAATATGAATGTCTGGTTTTGGTGTTGGCCATTTATATGTCCTTGGGGTTTTGCTGGGATGCATTGCACTGATTTGAAATGTGTCATTTATCTGTGCTGTAACTTCTCCAAGATAATCTTCATCTTCATAGAGCAATAGCACCCAATCTCCTATAGATAATTAAAAATATATACTAATGTATTATGTGTAATAAAATTTACAAATTCTTATTATTACGTAAATACCTTTTTTTATTTTGTTTAGTAAATGAGAAGTTTGGGCATCTGTAAATGTATTGGCCTTGTTTCCAAACCTCTGATACACTTCCCCTAGGTGGTAGTGACTGCAATCCTGTTGGTTGCAGTCAAAGCAGCCCAAACTTCTAAAAGTTAGTTTAGGTTTGTCTTTCTTGAATGCACCTTTTGAGTTCCTTTGAAGGCTTCATAATTAGAATCCGCACCAAACTTTTTTTTACAAATCTCTATTTCTTATCGAGTAGCATGAAATATTTTAATTGCTCTACATTTTTCTTTTATAATTCAAAAGGAAGTCTCAAAGTCCTGATCTAAACAGGACATGTTCTAAATTATCTAAATAGATCGAAACCAAGAAGGAAATTTTGAACTAAAATGCATAAATTTAGTTGGTTAGTGCTTTGAAACACTAAAGTTAAACTTTTTAAATTATTTTCACAAGTTCTATCATTCCCTCACTTATATAGTTATTCCCTCATTTCAGCAAATGTGAGGGAATGGTGGGTGAGGGTATAATAAAATTCAATATGACTGACTTTTTCAAGTTACACAAAATGGTTACAAATGATTTATGAATAATTGCTTAAAGTATCAGTCATATAGCACAATATTAGCTAGAAATAATTTTTTTTGACTTACTTTGAAATAGGTATCCTGTGTGAGGGAATGATGACTAAAAAAAACACCCATGCACAAATGTTTATTTCTTTATGTTATTCTGCAGCATACAATGTCCACCTCAAACTAAAGACTTCCAAACAGAAAGGTGTGAATGCAACAAGCAAAATGACCCTGATATTGGGAACAATGCGGTCCTCTTGTAGCTGAAATTTAGATTTTTTACAAAATGTGAGGGAATGATTTAAACTGTAGGGAAAATGGTAATTGTTAATTAAAACAACTTTTTAATTAAGTAAAAAATAAGAAACCAGTGTTTATGAGTAATATAATTATTTAACTTTGCTAAAAAATTTCATAATAAATATTTATTTTAATTAAATTTGAGAAAAATAAGTTTAAAATTACATAGAAGGTGTAGGGAATAAAATTATAATTAATAAATCATCTTGATGAATTTATTTTAAAAAGAACACTATTGTGGAAATACATATATACAAAAGAACAACAGTTTTTGATAATATTTTTCATGTTAGAGATAAGGGAATGCAATATTGCTCTTTAAGGAGAATTACTGTTATATATTTTGTAAATTAACAGTTTCTGCAACAAAATAATGTAAACTTTGTTACAATATATATTTTCCTTACAAAATTATATTTATTTATTATGTTTGCCAATTCTTTTTCTCTCTATTATAGAAACATATTCATTCTAATGTATCAGTGACAATATATTGATGATGTTATAATTTTTAAAGTTCATACATTTAATCATAAATAAGGGAAACATGTTTTACTGAAGT